>AYEL01081194.1:0-99627 GCA_000484575.1 Olivierus martensii | reverse complement strand
TATATATACAACAAGCATCTTTGATCATACTAAAACACTACTTTACCTGGAATTTTTGTTATAAAACTTATTTCCTTCCATGCATTTTCTTTTAATTTTGAGTCTTTATATTCACAAAGATTCGTCATATATAGGTAAGGACGTTTTCTAACTTCTTCTATCAATAATTCTTTCCTTTCCATATCGGATGCCATTTTTTTTCTACTTTATGCATTTTGAATCTTCGCGGCTTCGCGCATCTGTTCGTGACAACGAAAATACAATACGTAATCAAATGCCTTCTTTGTATTGGCTATCATAATGACGTAGCCGCTACGACCACGACAATATTCAGCAAGTTGAATATTGTCGTGGTCGTAGCGAACGGTTGTGAAGCGAGGCCTGATGGGATTGTTTCTATGGCAACGGTCGCGGACGTGATCGAGATCGCGATCGTAAGGTCTGTGAATCCAGCCTAAGATGGTAAAAATTTCTCAACGAACCTATCACTGACTAATATCATCAAAACCCCAAAGTGATAGTGTCCGTTGAAAAATCGCATAACAGCAGGAATGGAATAATCAGCTGATTAATCAGAGATATGAAATCCTCTCCATCTACCCTTTCATTAGATGACAGAAAAATAGAGCACAGCGTAAAACCAATGGATAAGACGGATAGCAATGATCTTAGATTCGTACTAACTGCTTAAAATCCATGGATGACTTTTTCGGTGTAAACAAGAGAAAGTTTCTCCATGCATACATTGCTATCTAAGTGAGCAATTAAGAAGCGGTGTAACAATGAATTGTTAGGTTAGGTTAGTTCAGTTAAGCCGCCATATCGCACAAGGGATATTCTGTATCTGGTGACAGCCACTTATAGAGTCCATCACAGACTAGTCAACGCTTATTATGGGGTCAACTGGATAGGGTTCAGCAGGCCGGGTCCGGACCCCTCCTAAACAACTGGAGATGTGGGACCCGAGAACGCCCCCTGGAAACCCACAGTTTTATCTGGCCGACATGAATTATTAGGACATGAGGTATTACGAGATGATACTTTGCTTTGGTGCGAGCCAATCTTGAGAAAGGTTCGCACCAAAGACAGACACCCAATGGCTTTTTTAAAGATTTTTGATTTTTATTTTGGTTTTCCTCAATGCAGGTTTGAAGACTGGTATAGTAAAGAGTCGATGTGGATCGCCTATACTCACAGAAAGACTCGGAGGTTCCCCCATCTACCGAGAATCGACCAAGTTCTAGACAGACACCGGTAGTAATTTCTGACCTTCTTCCATTCATCTTCTCGGCACGGTACTTCATACCTTAAGATTGGGGATTTTTTACTCGCCTCTTACGACACGGGGCCAGATGCGGGTTTATTTTATCTTTGCCCGCAAAGGGTTCGTGGAATTTGTTGTTTACTGATCATCCTAATATGTATGATTATTATTATTATTAATGTTATCTTTTATCTATTTTCATTTTATATAGTCTCCGCATCTATCGTTTTCTCCTCTCCATAGATTTTTCAGGAGTCCCGATGAAAACGCCTAATCGAGGTTACATTAAGACATTAATGTAACCTAGATTTTTCAGAAGACATTATATAACAGAATAAATATATAATGTACTAGCATACCCGTGCCCGGCGTTGCTCGGGCAATTCATGGTGTGTTACTTAAGTTTCTCTTTCTCTTAAATTATAACATTTTAGATGACCTTCAGGATTTTCTTCAATGTTTTCTGAAAATCTTTCCCGTACAGATACGTTTTCTATTTGAAATATGTCTTTTCGAATGTTCACTTCTTTATCTTTCTTTCTCTATTAGAATTCTGTCGATTTGCTCGATCTTCTAATGTTTCATTTTCCCGAGTTAAACGCATTTGTTTAGCACCGGGAGTTAATTCACCTAAAGTGTTCTTTCTTTTTCGTAGCATTATGAAATTTATACAACTGTACGATATACAAAAACGTTATATCAAAACACGTGAAACAACAGTTATAATCTCGAACCAAGAATATCAAGAAATACGTGAATTAGTCTCAAATACAGATTCTTCTTCATAATAAAAACTTACATGAAAAAATAAAATAATCAGTGATTGAAAAAGATGATAGATTAAATAATAAATCAGTAGTAGCATAAATAATTCGATAATTTTTATAAAATTCTGTTGTTGTAAGTTAAATTGTTGCGTTGCTATGGCAATGACGGTTTCGTTTCTCTACACGTGGTAATGATAGTGACAATCTTAAGGGGCATTAGAAATAACAGTTATAGTCTCGAACCAAGAGCATCGAAAAATACGTGAATTAATCTCAAATGCAGATTATTCTACTTAATAAAAACTTACAATAATGAAAATCACGAAATAAAATAATCATTGATTAAAAAAAGGTAATAGATTAAATAATAAATCAGTAGCAGCATAAATAATTCAATAATTTTTATAAAATTGTATTATTGTAAGTCAAATTGTTGCGTTGCTATGGCAATGACGGTTCGTTTCTCTACACGTGGTAATGATAGTGACAATCTTAGGCTGAATTTCCTAATGCCCGTTATCTTGCCTTATAATTGAACATACAGGCACAGGTATTTAGATTTATATATATTATATATAATATAATATAGATTAGATATCTCTAATAATCATATCTGCGAATAATACGTGGTCGTTAAGCCTAACCAAAGTTTAACATAAGTACCACGTGGTCACTAAGCCTAATCAAAGTTTAACTTAAGTATATTAGGCTAAATAAAGTAATGTAAGCTGTAATCAATAGAAAATTAGAAAAATATTTAAAAAATACCTTAAAAACCTTTTAATATGAAAGCTTAAGTTCAATAATTTAACGAAATAATATACAGTTCAATGCTCGATATCCGCCATTAAAAGCAGTCTCATTGGGTTATAATGGTCACGTTCAAGAATCACATGTCCATTATGATCCAATAAGACTGCTCAGTTACTAGCAGACGATCTTAGTAATCTAATGATAGCTTTGTTCCAGCAACGAGTTCTGAACTGTCCGAGCATGCGCAAAGCGAAAATAACGTTCCAGCAGACCCGAGTGAAAACATTTTGCAGAATGTTCTCTGTTCCAACAGCGCTCAAACCTGTTTGGAACAAGTTCGGAACTAGAATATTTTGCTCCACACAAATAGTCGAACTTTTAATCCCGCGCATGCGCTTTATATCATTAAACCAGCTTGTTTATGTGTGTTCTAAGTATTGTAATTTGATTTAACATGGATCTTTTTCCTCAGCATTTGGATTCAGATATATATTCATCTTCTGAATCATCATCATCATCATCATATTTTGAATTTATGGATTATTTCGATGATGATGAAGCCCTGTATTAAGATAGGGAGCGATCAAAAAATCTACATTATACAGAAATTATCGAGATTATATTGATATAGAATTAAACAATAAAAAAATATTTGCAAACACAAATATTTTCTTTGTATTTACGACAAAAAGTTTTGTTTTGCAAAGTTCTACTTAATGAAAACTCGTTCTACTTATATCTTGTGCACTGCTATTGTCACAGGAACAGATACTAGAACTGGCAAGTCCAAATCTGTTGAGGTATTGGAGATTTCGAAATTTCTGTGTCCTGTGAGGTATGGAAGTCTGGAGTGTAATGGTGATTGTTGAGTCTGTGCATTATATCGGGGAAGAATTCATAGGTGATTCTTCCTGTGTTGGCATCTGGTTTGCCATTTGAGGACAGAGTGTCTCTTGATTATTCTTTTTAATGTGCTAAGAGGGATGTTACTATAGCTGTAGTTAATGTTGACATTTTGAACTTTTTTGTCAGCAATTTCATGATCAACTTTTTTGAACTTTTTTGTCATTTTGAACTTTTTTGTCAGCAATTTTTTGCTGCCAATTTGTCATGAAATAATGTGCTAAGAGGGATTTTACTATAGCTGTAGTTAATGTTGACATTTTGAACTTTTTTGTCAGCAGTTTCATGATCAATTTCATGACAAATTGGCAGCAAAATGAAATTGCTGCCAATTTGTCAGCAATTTCATTTCCTTTTACACCACTGTGTCCAGCATTCCAGCTGAAGAAGATCCGATTGTTGATTTGGGTGTTGAGTTCATTGCTGATTTTGATAATGAGTGGATGGGAAATGTTAGGTCTTTTAATAAATTTGAGGACAGTAGTGCTGTCAGTGATAATTTGGATTGGAATCAAACTGTTATTAAATTTGTTGTTGATGTAGTTGAGTCCCTTCAGGACTGCCAAGAGTTCAGCCTGGACTATGGAACATTTGTGGTGCAGTTTGAAGTAGGCTCGATAAAGAATACATTTTCTTTGATTTAAGATAACAAAAGCAGCACCGACACGAGTGTCTGTTTTGGAACCGTCAGTGTAGATGCTGATCCAATTGTTGAATTTTCGTGTCGCGTCGTATCGCACAGCGTGGCGTCACCTATTTGATTACAGTATACTGTATAGATGCAGGTGGAGTTGGCAGCACAATGCACTCGATTGCTTTGGGATAAGATAAAGTTTTACCTGGTATTGTGTTAAATGAATTATTGCAAAATTTCCTTCCTGGTCTTCAGGAGACCTCAATAACCCCTATATACTTCAATGGTTTTGCTTATTACTTCAATTTCTCCAGCCAAAAAAAAAGTTAATTTTTTTATCCGTGCTATATTACTTCAATGGTTTTGCTTATTACTTCAATTTCTCCAGCCAAAAAAAAAGTTGAGTTTTTTGATCCGTATATAAGCTGACCCCCTCACTTCAGAAAATTTTTTTTGAGAAAAAAACATCGGCTTATACAGGAGTATATATGGTATTTAATTATAAAATTTTATTGTTTTTTATCTATTACTGATGCATCTCAGTGCCACAGCTTATAAAGATATATGTTATCATCAATTACACTATTTTTGTAAAAAGTATTTTAAGAATCATAAAATAATAAGTATTTTATAATAAAATAAATGATAGAATAAAGTATTGACATATTGCTCTAGAAATTTGTTTGTTAATCTAATTGCACAATATTTATTAGTGTTTTTACTGATGGCATGATACTTCTCCCTCTTTAGATTCCAGCATACAATAGGCCCCTGACCTATGTAGTTAATTCGTGCAAAAAATTTCTACATAAATTGAAAACTGCATAAGTCTTACTATACTTAAATTCAATATATATGAATAGGATATTTATTGTTAGAACTGCATGCAACTGTATTTCTCCTGTAATATTGACAACTGACTACTTTTTTTTATATCAGTGTGTGGCGATATTGTTAGAACTGCATGCAACTGTATTTCTCCTGTAATATTGACAACTGACTACTTTTTTTTTATATCAGAGTGTGGCAATAGATAGAACAAGATATTATTTCTGATTAATAAATTTATTGTTATTTTGAATCTTGGATTGATAATTAAACAAGTTTTTCATTACAAATTTGTCTGTGCTTTATTATTATTTCAATAAAGCCACTTATTTAATACTTTTATAAATGTTTTGAATTCAATAAATTATTTTTATTATTCAACTTTTTTTTTATTGATTTATTCAATTTACTAATTATTAAATGCTCTGTTATTTTGTTATTTAATTCTAACACTTGTTCATAACTGGAACTTCATAGCTGTTAAAAGTAACAATTTACTAATTATTAAATGCTCTGTTATTTTGTTATTTAATTCTAACACTTGTTCATTACTTTTAACAGCTATGAAGTTCCAGTTATTTTGTTTTGAAGTGTTAAGTTTGTTTGATTAATTTTGGAATTTATTTTCTGGAAGTTAGAAGATTGGCTAGGCGGGTATCTGGAACTTGCAGAGTCATTTATCTTTAAGTTTAATTATTAGTTATTGCTTATTTTGAATATTGTGACATTATTGTACATTGAAAACATTTTTATTAATAATGTATTTCACTGAAGAAGACATTAATGTTTATATATATAGTGTTTATTGTATCAAATAATTTTGATGAATAATAGACTATGAAATTAATTTAATAACAAAATTTTCTTTCTCTACATTATTCTTCTTTTTTGATTTTTATTAATTTTTTATTATTGGTATTTTCATAATACACTATTAGTTATTCTTCACTTCACTGCTAAAATAGATATAAAGTTCAGATTTGTAGTTGATGAATTTATTTCTATTATTTCAATTCTTATAAAAAATAAAATCCTTATTTTGAATTATTTTGAACAAATAACTTCTTAAAAATAAATAAATTATTATTATTTGAATTTTTAAGAAATTAATTTATGCTATTTGAATTAAGATATTTTTAAATATTAATTTTACATTAAATTTAATATTCTCACTTTAAATTTATTGTTTCAGCATTTATTTCAGCTTTAGAGCTATTAGATATATGTGAAAAGACATATAGGATCAGAGTAAGTATAAAATTTAATAGTTTTATTAATATTGTAATATTTTCTTAATAAAAGTAGATATCAAATATATAAATTCAAAATATATGATAAATTATTTTCATTTCTTGAATAACTCTTTATTGTGAAATCATTAGAATTTGTATTATTTACCTTTTACATTTAATGAATATTATTAAAAAATTAAAGAATTAAAAAAAGAATTAATTCTATTACAAAATAATTACCGTATTTGCTGGCGTATAAGACGCACCCTCTTTTTTATACACATTTTTGAAGGATAAAACTTTATTACTGATCATTATAATGAATTTACAGTATTTTAAATATAAAGTAATACAAACAGCAAATACTTTCTGCAAATACCCAATCTACCTGGGAAAGAACACCTTTTAATCTTCTTCGTCAAGACCCAGACACTCATCTCCAGAGTTAAATGAAGAGTCACTTGAAACCTCTTCTAAATCAGCATCTGAGTCCTCATACAACAAATTGTCCTCTGTACCATCCATTGCATTACTAATGCCACATTTCTTAAATGATTTAACCACTGTCTCTGTTTTCACAGCATCCCATGAAGCTTTGACCCATTCACAAACTTGAGAAATGCTAGGCCCAGCTGTGATCGTCGATGAAAGCGCATGCGCATTCATTGAACTCTACGTAACTAATATTCCCACACTCCGCAAGGAAACAAGAAAGAAATCGCATAACTCCGAATAGAGGAAATTTCCAGAAATGAATGTAATCAAAAACTGAGTATCGGCGTATAAGACGCACCCCGTTTTTCAGACCTATTTTCAAAGAAAAAAAGTGCGTCTTATACGCCGGCAAATACGGTAAAGAAAATTCTTTTGTAATAGAATTTTGATAAAATTCTGTGTTCTTGAACTTACAAGTTAATTAAACAAGCCAAACTTCCCCTGGCAGATAAAGTTTAAATTATACTTTTTACAATTTGCTTAATTCATAAAATGGTTTATCCCCTGTTAGTTTGTTGTTATTATAGGATTACAAGTTAATATTTTAAGCATTGTGTTATGTTCATGTGGATTCTCACTTTATGCTGCACTTAGGCAAATAACTTAAGAGTATCCATCCAGTAATCCAGTGATTAGTTAAAGTGGTTAATTCGCTGTACTATAATTTTAATTGTGTAACTTCCTCTTATCTATGTTTTATAAAAAGAAAATAGGAGAATTACATAAAACATTTTTTCTCTGCCTTGATTTATATGGCTGTAAGCAAATATCAAAAGTAATTTTTAGAAAAATATTTCTCCAATCCAAACTAACCTCTAATGTAATATTTTTATTTCAGGAATTCAGTTCAAAAATTAACGTTTAGTCACCAATCAATAGATAGCACCACTCCAGTTGAAATTAAAATAATCAATTACCAATCCAATAGGTGGTGGCACTGTAGCTCAAATTAATAAATAATCATTAAAATACCATTCAGGAGCAGTTTTCCTTGCTATTCCAGCATTTTGTGTGTGTGTGTCAGATAGATTGAAGAGACAAATTTGAATATGGAACTAAAAAGGAGATCAATGTTGTAAAATAAGACACAATTAATTTTTGATTAATAATTAAACAAATGATTATTTAAAAAAAATAAGATTGATATGGAAATAAAAGAATAGATATAGCTCAAATTTTTGCTTATTTAAAATGAATACAAAAAGAAGGTTAATGAAATGTGTCCATATGTAACATATAATTTATCTGAAGAGAGATTTTAAAGTTAGTTGCATATGGTATGACTGGTTCACCTGTCTTTCTCTCTGCTGGTAAGTCAGCTTCCTTGTCATCTTGTCTGTTTGAGAATGCCAGTATTTTTCTAGGAGAGGATGTGCATATAGCTCTGTTTCTATCTATCCCTCTGCTGATTATCTCCATATTTATATCTGAGAATAGAATTTTAGTGGCATCACTGACATTCAGTGACTCCAGTACACATTAGAATAGTTATTGAATGTCTATGTGATGGTCTCACATCAGGATTGTCATGATTTTGTGTCTTTCTGGTAAGAAATTCTTTGACCATTTACGATAATCTTCACCTTAAAATTTTTTCAAAAAATGCATGGATATTTACAATTTTCATTTGGCTATTATTTGTTATTGTATTCCAAGGAAAGAATTTGGCAGTCTTATTTTCTTGCACATTTTTTTGTTTTTATACATTTTAATAAAATATCTTTTTAGATATAGATACAAAGAAATTTAGAAGAATAACATAATATAATTCATAAATTGGTACAATAAAATACAATGAACTGCAATGATTGACGGAATATATATGATACAAAACTAACATTTTATACAAAACAAACAATTAATAATAAAAAAATGAAAATAAAAAATTTATAGCAGAAGAAAAGAGAAAAGTAGATTGAGGCTTCCAAGATTCCACATTTACTATAAAAAAATTAAAATAATAAAATGTGTGTTATTACCAAAGGAAATATGAAACAGTATATTGTTAAATTAAACTATATCAATAACACAAAAACTATAGCAAAATTTCAGTCCAAATAACCATAATGTTAATTTAGAATAAACTTTAATAATTTGACTTATTTGAATAATTTAGATTAACTTTTAATCTAAATTATTTGAATTATTAATTTGCAGTTTATTTTAAATTAATTTCACTAGGATTATTTTGGCTGAAATTTAGACTATAGTTTAATGATTATTCCTTAGCTAATTGTTTATTAGATTTATTATATTTACTTTAATCAGCAGTGGGCAAACTGCAGTCCTTGTAAGTAATAGCCATAATGTCCAAAATTTTACTGATAAATAAAATGAATACAAAAAAATTTATTTTCTGTTATGACCATAAACAAGCATTCCTTAAGAACATGGATTCCTGATGAACATTTGGAAGTGATTATTAAGAATAAACATTTCAGAATTTAATTTGGATTTTGAAAAGATGGCTATAGATGAACATTTGGAAGTGATTATTAAGAATAAACATTTCAGAATTTAATTTGGATTTTGAAAAGATGACTATAGATTGTAAAGAATTTCATAAAAGTCATTAATTACTAATTTCTTAAATAAATAAATAAATATATTTATATGCTATATTTTCTTTGTGATTATTAAATGAATAAAAAATTATAATTTTTAAGTGTGGCCCCGGGTTATATTTCATTGATATGATATGATCCCTTTCCTGCAAAAATTTACCCTCTTGCTAGCCTAAACCATGATATTTCTGTTTGGCTTTACCATTGAGGATTTAGTTATCAAACTGATATATAACATAATTTGGTAATTATAACTTATCAAACTCAGCTAACAATTGTCATTTCTGACCTATAGCCATAAACCCTCAATGGTAAAGATGGACAGAAATATACTGGTTCGGGCAAATATATTACAATAAATTTAATAAACAATTAAATAGAGATTAATCATTAATTTATAGTAAATTTCAGCCAAAATAACCCTAGTGATAATTAATTTAGAATAAAGTATAATTTAATAATTTGATTTTTTTAAAATAAGAGTGATTCCATCTATTAATTAAAATTAAGTTATAATTTTAAAAGGCCTGATTAAGATTATTTAAAAAAAAATATAATCAGTCTGAATTTTGCATAGTGTTTTAAAAGTATTTTAAATATAAAATTTAGAAAATACAATGATGAATTTAGAATTTTTATTTCTTGGGGTTTTATTTAATTGGAATATTTAATATATATTGCCAAGATTCTTATGTTTTAAGATTTTGATCTGTCAAGATTTGGATGAATTTTTGGATTTTGATATTTGTTTTTAAAACATATTACTTAATATATAAGTTAAAGTTTTTGATAATTTTATGTTTTAAATTATACCAGAATAAACTTTTCAATTTTATTAAATCATAACAATACAATAACATAAATTTGCAATAAATGATGATATAAACAACAAATTTTTAATAGTGTAAGTTTGTTTTGTATCATCATTTATCATATATTTATTTTATTATTCATATATTTATCATCACAATTAATACTATCAATTCTAGATCATAGCAGTGTTTAAAAAATACAAATACTGATTTAAATGATGATAGTGTTGTCTAAAATGAAATCTAATATTTGAAACTTTATATTGAGAAATGTAAAGCCTGCTTGAAACTATTTTATGAGACTTTTTTTCTATTGAAATGCATTAAAACAAATATTTCAGAATTTTTTTTTTTAATATTTGTATTGTTTTATATATGTAGATATGTATTATAAATTGCATAACCCATTCAGCATTTGTGAGGTATCCATAAAATTTGAATATTTGAAAAAGCTGGCTATTCTTAGGCTAAAAAATTAATAACAGAATTGTGAAATCATATTTACTGTAGAAGTGACCAACAGATGATCAAATAAATTCATATGCTTTTTTAAAATAAAATTAAATTGTTCCTAAAAAATGAACAAAAAATTTTACTCTGCAAAATAAGCACCATCACAATCAATAAACTTTTTATCCAAAGAGCTAAAGAGAATATTGATTACATATAAACTTTAGTTTTGAAGCAAAAAAATAATACCTCAGTTTCAAAATTGTTAATTGTGCATATTTTTATCTAGCCATAAAAAAAATGATAATCAAATGGCAAAAGATCAGGGAAATATGGAGATTGGAATAGAATTTCTCAACAAAGGCTATGGACTTCTTTCTGAGTTACTTATTTTATGTGTGGCATCATATTTTCTTGAAGAGTGCATACTATGAAGATTTGACTACTTTCATATGTTCATTTTCCTCAGGTCACCAATTTATCAAACTCCAACAAAAAATTAAAACATACAATATCATTTCTTTGCATTTTTCTGCTTCTGCACTATTGCAAAACAATTACACTCAAAAACTAGCACAAGGCTGCAGAAATTACTTTATTTCACAAACGTTTTCAACCCTCCTTCGGGGTCATCATCAGGTTTAATACTAACTTTATACAAGACAAACTTATAAGGTAGATTTTCTTACCCCCTTGTTTACATGTGCGTGGTGAAAAAATGGACATACTATATATCAACGTATAATTGTAAACACCTATCGATTAGGGTGTCTAAAGCCGAGTTGATATTTAACCCGGATTTAAATAGCCAAAACATGTAATGGACTTTTTAAAAGGTTCTCAACTGATATCATAAAATTGTCATCCAAAATCTACGATTACAAAGTACTTCTTATAGCGCTAACAAATCCGAAATACATATTTTTTTTATAAACATAGGATACTAATAAAACACAAGGAAAAAATATAGGCTGATAAAAAACGTTAAACCTACAAAAATTTTTTCCGTCATATCGCAAGCATAGGACAACCTATGCATCACGCAATATGACGGAAAAAATTTTTGTAGGTTTAACGTTTTTTATCAGCCTATATTTTTTCCTTGTGTTTTATTAGTATCCTATGTTTATAAAAAAAATATGTATTTCGGATTTGTTAGCGCTATAAGAAGTACTTTGTAATCGTAGATTTTGGATGACAATTTTATGATATCGGTTGAGAACCTTTTAAAAAGTCCATTACATGTTTTGGCTATTTAAATCCCGGGTTAAATATCAACTCGGCTTTAGACACCCTAGTCGATAGGTGTTTACAATTATACGTTGATATATAGTATGTCCATTTTTTCACCACGCACATGTAAACAAGGGGGTAAGAAAATCTACCTTATAAGTTTGTCTTGTATAAAGTTAGTATTAAACCTGATGATGACCCCGAAGGAGGGTTGAAAATGTTTGTCAAATAAAATAGTTTCTGCAATCTTGTGTTAGTTTTTGAGTGTAATATAATATCAAACAACCAAATAAAATCAAATGATTAGCCATTGAACTTACTTTATTAATATAGCTAGCAATGTTAGTCTACAACACAAATTCTTCACAAATTCACAGCAACACAAATTCTGAGGTGATGATAACTAGTTGCCATTTATATTTGTATCCTAATTTACATAATTACCCTCTTGGTGGAAAAATAATTTTCTACATTTTATTTTATATAATTTTTCTCTATCAATAAAATTAAATGATTAAAATTATACAAGAAAACTCTATTTTACACTTTTTTTTATTTTCTTCATTGTACTTCCTTAAAACACCATTCCTTTGCAATTGCTTTGGTTTTTGATTTGCTTTCCAAGATCTTATTTTTAAAAAATTTGGTTTTTATACATATAATCTAACTACTAAATGAATCATTATATAATAAATTTATGATATGATATTTTGAATTAGCTGAAATTAATAAGATTTTAATATATATTAACCCTTTGTGTATCAGAAATGAAAACAGACTATAATCATTATGTAATTAAGCCTAATTAATATGTAAACAATCAAAATTATCATATATCACTTAATTTTCAACAAAATCTAATGAAACTTTTACAAATTATTATGTTTTTTATTCTTCTTCTAATAATGTAAGCATTTTTTTGGGTTTTATTTTTTCCAGACATTTTCAATCTGTGTATGAGATTCAAAAAATTAAGCCTAATTAATATGCAAAAAATTAAAATTATCATATCTTGCTTAATTTTTGCTAAAATTTTTACAGTTTATTATGTTTTTTATTTTCTTTTTAACAATGTATTTTTTTTATTTTATATTTTTTAGAAGTTTTCATTCTGTATATTAGATCTCAAAAAAATAAATTTTTTAGCCATCCAATGAAATATTACTATTTTTAGTAATAATTAAAAATAGTAATATTAAGTTAATAATTACTATTTTTGGATAATGACTGGTCTTCTGAATAAAATAAAACATAAATGAAGAAAATCAGACCATATTTAAAAAATAAAACAAAATCAATAAAAACCAATTAATATGCAAATTTTGATTAATGAATATTAATAAAGATATGTATTTCATTATGCTCCTTTTTTGAAAATTTGAAATACAAATTGCAATAAACCAATTAGGACATGCAAAATTGCAGTTGTAAAATTCTATTGTTTGTTCTTGCCACATGTGGCATATGCTGCCAATAGCTGCTGGCGGTAATTGACCTTGAGCAGCATATACTATCAGTAACACACAATAAGTTAAACATTATCATATAGTGGTGCCTTGCAATTCGACACTAATTCCAAATTGAGAAATTGTTGAATTGTGGGACAATATTTCCCATATAAGACTATGTCAAATAAATTAATTCATTATCGGTCCCCATCCCACTCCCCTAACTGGTGAGATGAGAGAGATACACTATATTATTTAGTTTATTATATGTGTTTTACTATTATATATACTAAATTACAAAAAACACTACACAACACACAATTTATTAGTCCTTGGATGTTGGAAATAAAGTCTTCTTTATCCTGTTCTACCTTTGAATCTATGAAACCAGCCTTGACTCACTTTAAATTATGCAGTTTGATCTGAGGTTTATTCTGGAGTTTCTTCTGTAATTTTTTTGAAAATTAACTTAGCCTTTTCACAGATTATTGCCTGAGTTACTGAATTTCCCTTTATCTATTTTTTATCTAATCCATGTGAGAAGCAGTTTTTCCATTTGTTAACTGATTAAAGATCTATTCTTGTCAGAAATTTTTTGTGCTCTAGCAGACACTCCAGCACCCATAATCTACTCTCTCTGTTAAAAAACGTTGCCAAGTTATTCTAGAACGCCATACTCTTGAGCTACATCTGTAATTATTTTACTTTTCTGCATTTTATCTATAATTTCTTTCTTCTTCTCTATGTTCAATTAAGTTCTTTCCTGAATTATTCTTCCATTCAGTTCTCTTTTAACCCATCTCTAAATTTCACTCATAAAAAAAATAATAACTATGGATGCATAAATTTTTACTTTCTGAAAAATGTAGAATTGAAAATTAAACAAATAACATGAACAAACACCAAGTAGCCTATCAAGAATTGACAAATAACCATGCAAATAACAAGTGACATCACACAATTCCATGCACGCACATGTGTCTTCCTGAGAAACTCCACTGTCGAATTGCGAGACTGACAAATTGTGGGACGTCGAATTGCAAGGCACCACTGTATTACCATAATAGCATATATTGTAATTTCTATTTAAATTTTAATGCACAATATATTTGAATTAAAAGTTGTTTTAATTTATTAGGTAACATGGATTACCGATGAACAAATAGAAATATTTAAAACTCATCATGATGTTTGCAGTTTTCATAATAGAGTAAGTTATATATTATTTTTCAGTATTTAATTTATGTAATTTAAATGTATTTTATGTAATAATTTGTGAAATTAAATTTAAAATGTATAACTTAATAAAAAAAATTATATTAGAAATTTTATATATGATTAACCCTTTGCGCTCCACAGTCAATACGTACTTGACAGGCCGATGACCTGCTACAACTCCGTTATCAATAACGTTATTGACAGGGTCTGGTGCCCTTATTTTTATTTATATTGAAAAATAAATTTTCAAAATATCATTTTTTGTCATAATTTTCATTGTTTTATCATAATAACCAAAATTTTGCTAAAATGTGGATTTTTAATTAAATTTTTAATCGCTCTGTAATCGGATTCACTAATATAAGCGCCATCTTTGGACCGCCAAAAATTCAAGAATGGATTGTCAGAGTCTGTTCGACTTGCTCTATCATGTTCCAAATTTCCTCCTTAGTTTACCTTTACTTTTTTTTACAGATATCTTGATCCAATTAATTATAATTTGGGAAAGTTTGGCTCCTTATAAATAATATGATTTTAGCGCTTTTTCACACATAAAATTCAATAAATTAATTTTATTTAAAAATTTATAAATTTTAACTTATCAGAGAAACAAAGCAACCTATACCACGCTTGACAATCGACATGGAAGTCAGCGTCCTAGATTGTGGCGGGAAATATCTAATGGTTTTCCAAATGAGGTAAACGAGGCACGGTATTTTAATTTAGCCTGTTTTTTAATTTTTTACTTTTGATTTTTATGTGCATGCACCATTATCGGAAGTCTATCGCTACTTTTGCCAGATCTACGAGAAGTGATTATCTATCAGGACGATACAGGAACGAAATGCTACTCTCATGGCGGCGACCCGGCGGTAAACGAGAGCACGGTATTTTAATTTAGCCTGTTTTTTTATTTTTTACTTTTGATTTTTTTGTGCACGCGCCATTATCGGAAGTCAGATTAAGCTCCCCGATGACGTCATTTCCGGTCCAGTGACCAAATTTTAGCTCTTACGGCAAAAGTAGCGATTCTGCATAATTACCAACTTTTTTATTGAAGTTGTGAACAATAATTTTATCTACATATACGGAATTTGTAATATATATTAAAAATATTAATCTTAAATAAATAAAATTAAAATTTCAAAAAATAAAAGGCTATTTTTAAAAATAAAAATAAACTACTTTAAATAGTATTAAATTTAATCCAAAACCTTTAACACTTGAAGATTTATTAAAACATTAATAATCAAATTATAATATAGTCGCACTTATTTTAACAATATTTAGAACTATTTCATTTCGCATTAATGATAGGTTTATTTAAAGTTTCTGCCAACCGGTAAAATGGCCGCCAGCTGACTCAATTTGCTTCTAACATGGCCATCCTTGAAGCACTCTATACATTTTATATCTCGTTGCATGCGAAGCACTAGCAGTATCATAATGGCGACTACGGGAAATATTTTATATTATTGTTTTATTTGAAAAATGCATTAATGATGTTTTATTCGAAAATTTATGCTTCTTTCTGCGTTTGTAATAAATTAAAAACTGTTCCAAATGATTCTCATTGGTAAAGTATTTATTATCCGTTAATTCACCAAATGATAAAACCAAATGATATTTATTTCGTTTCCATGACAACTTAATCATTCCCTACACGACGCTCTTCCGATCTTTCGTTTCCATGACAACTTAATCGTTAATGATAAAAACCAAACGACATTTATTTCGTTTCCATGACAACTTAATCGTCGGTTAAAAACCAAACAATATTTATTTCGTTTCCATGACGACAAAATCGTTGGATTTAAAAAATAGAAAATATAAAAATTGATGAGTGTCAAAATGAATTTTGTGTTATTATATCAAATTGAACGTGAGTGTCAAAATGAATTTTGTGATTATGTCTGTTTTGATTTTCTACTAATTTTTCTAATAAGAGTTTATAACTTATTTGTTCGATAGTCAAATTTATAGTTTATGTTCCATCATGTCTTTCTGAAAATTCGGTATAAAGACAAAGTATAACAGATTTCAATTGTTGCATATTGTGGGGTTTCCAGGTGGAAACGGAAATGCGGAAACAACAGGCTTACGGCCTAAAAGCGGTCCACGTTCAATGCGTGAGCAAGGATGACGAACGAGGCAAAACAACTCGAAGAATTGAGTCGGAGATCCACAGTGAATTAAAATCAGTAGCTTCTTTATTAATTACAATAAACATGAGAGAGATTTGGAATTTACATGAATAATTTCCCGACAAAATAACGGAGAGATGTACCTGAAGGTGTAGATTTGTTCCTTTAAGTCCGAGTAGATGACACTAACAGTCTTTAGTCTCTTATTTCAACAATCTTCAGTCCAAATATCTTGTGCTATTCCCTCTTGATCACTTATCTTTCTTCTTCCATTTCCGATGTAATTCTAACACGACTTCTGGGAGATCGGGTGTAAACCAGAACGGAAGCAGAGAGGCAAGGTATCGAAGACTTTTATCCGATTCTTAGGTAAAGGTGAGGTATTAGAGAAACTTTTATTCCAGACGAAAACTAGCGAAGTTTGATTTTCCCAATAGCGTCGGCAAAAGTCTTGAGTTTGCAAGATCGACGTCTTAAGCGGCGGTCACACATTGCGATTTTTAGCCCCGACCGCGACCGCGACCGGCTCTTCTCCCTAACTCGTAAACCCCCTCCGAACCGGTCGCTGATGCGACGTCGCTCGTCAACAAAAAGTTTGTTCTTGTGGCGATGGTCGCAACTGCACATCCAATGAGAAGCTCTCTTTCTCTGACATCATCAGTGGTACACTCAAAACCAAATGGCTACAAACATGATCTGGAAAGCTGAACGAGAATGCAGATTAATAGAGTTGATTAACGAAAAGGAATGTCTGTGGGATTTTAATTCGGCCATTTTTCGTCGAAAGGATGCTAAAGCTAAAACTTGGAAGGAATTACTTCAAGCCATCGCTACAGTTTTATTGGCTAAAAGTGTAGATTAGCGCGACAGCGGTAACTACAGTGTGACCACGAACAGTCAAGTGCAACAAGCGACTTCTTCCGGTCGCGGTCGCGGCCGTTGCTAAAAATCGCAAGTTGTGACCGCCGCTTTAGAGAAAGCGAGGACTCGGTGACCAAAAGCGACGACTTTGTGAAAAGCGTCGGCAAAAGCCTCGACCTCTTCCCACGACGCTCTTTTATACTTCTCACCTTTCTTCACCCTTTTTCCCGGGATGAATGTTATTATTTCTTACATAATTACAGATATCTCACGTGGTCAGGTGTTACCAGTTCGACTTTGAATTGCCTCTCGAATAAACCATCTAAAATTTATTAACTTGAACGAACAATCAAGCAATTCGATACATCCTGTTTTTGAATCGAACTGCGTCATTAAATTTTATTTCAATGTGTCGTTAAATTTGATTTCGATATTTCGATTCGTATCCGCGACAAACAAAACGGGGGGTTTGCGGTCCCCACAATATTTACGTATTATGTTCTATTTATTTTAATAAAGATATAACTATCTTTCACTTTGTATTTTTATTGTTTTCACCCAAAACATTATAAAACAATTGGACTCAATTTGTAAAGATATAAATGCTAATCTCAGTTTCTACAAAGTTTCATTTAAAAAAATCATTTCTTATGAAATACTTTATTTGTTCTATTTATTTTAATAAAGATATAACTATCTTTCACTCTGTATTTTTATTGTTTTCACTCAAAACATTATAAAACAATCGGACTTGATTTGTAAAGATATAAATGCTAATCCCAGTTTCTACAAAATTTCATTTTAAAAAAATCATTACTTATGAAATAATTTATTTATATCATTAAATGTTTATTTTGATCTAGTCATATATAAATATCCATTTGCTTTAGATTTACCAAAATAATTGTCTTTCGAATATATATACTACTAATAAATCTAGTTCAGCGCTTCTCAAACTTTTTTCATTCACGACCCCTTTTTTCATTACGAGATTTTTCGTGACCCCAGGTATTAAATATGAAATAAAACATACAAGTACATAAGATGAACACAATCAGCCAACTACACTGAAAATTCATATGCTATCATATGTTAAATATTGGGCGTTTGTGAAATTACATATAAACTGAAATTCGTGTTTGAATTTAATTTTTGCGACCCCAGCATTTCACTTCGCGACCCATAGTTTGAGAAATGCTGATCTAGTTATTATAATTCATAAAACATCACTGACATTCTCGATATGAAATCATTTTTCAGTTTAAAGTTAAAAAAAAATCACGTTTATGAAATAAAATTTCATTCTTATCCTCGATGGGAATACATAAAAATAACTCTATATATAGTTTATATATAATATATGGTGACAAACAAATATGGAATTTTAAAAAATAAATCTGTAAATATCATACTCATAATTACCAATATGCAAAATTTAAAAAATGATATTAGAGCGTGCTATCTATTTACTCAGTTCATAACTAGGAAGTCTGCCTGACTTGAAGTAGTGAGCAGCGTGATTACTTTTTTCAGTTCAGAGCGCTGTAATCGACCTATCTCATTCGTATACCTCACCCCTATTCTTAGTCAGAACGGACGAGGCCATTTTTAGCTTCCACTATGCACGTTCGTATTGACATACTTTATAACCGACTTAGTCAGAACGGACGAGGCCATTTTTAGCTTCCACTATGCACGTTCGTATTGACATACACCCATACCTCGTTTTACGGCCTAGATACGTTCCGGAAAATTGTTACCGTCAAAACCCAAAATTAGTTAAAACCCGATTTGCCTAGTTGAAACTAGTTTGAAGAAAACCCGTTCGTGAATAATATTATTAACTAGTCAATACTAGAATTCACTAAGACATTTTAGGGAAAACTGGAGCTAACGAGCAAATTGGTTTGTTTGCAATTAACAACAGTTTTTACTAGTTAAAAGCAAATAGTTAAATGCGTTTCAATTTGTTCAGTTTATGAAAAACCGAGCTTTTCATTCTGGAATAAAAAAGTCGCCCTATCGAGCCATGATCGGGTTAGACCCAAGAATAGGACTCGCGACTTCAGTATTCCCATCAGATATTTCTCGAAAACATTGAAGATGAGAACGAACTTCAGAGAGTCATCAAGATGAATGCGTGACAAAACGAAGCTGAAGAAGAACATGAGGTTAGTCCTAGTGGAATTTACATCACATCTGCCAGGAGAGAAGCTCACGAAAATTTGTTAAACAGGCCAAGAAAATGAAACATATCTCCAATGCCACCCATCTCCCTGTTGAAATAGGAGATAATGTCGTAATCCCAATCTCTGATATTGACAAAACCAAGGCATAATTCGAAATATCATCGGAGTTGTGCTGGAAAAAATGAAGATCTGCACAAGATCGGAATTAATGATGGAAAAGTGGATAAATTATATTACAGGTAGATTTTGTGTATTTGTTACTATTTAGAGAATGCCCAAAAAATGATTATGAAAAAAATATCTTTTGCAGATCGGAATTTGACGTTTGTCAGAAAACTTCCTGATGCTCGAAGAGGTACCAGATACAGATATTTCTTTGAGGATGGCAGCTAGGAAACCGGTGATGGCACCATAATGGTTCATACGTTGTTTTTGTTAGTAAAGTTGCTTTTCGAAAAGATGCTTGTGCAAGAAGAAAGGAATTCTCTGCTACTCTAAATGCCATAACAGTGTTCCGTGCGGAAACAAATAATGCACATCATAAATATATTTCCTCTTTAAATTTCAGTTACAATGTTCATAAATATATTTATTTTGTAGATTTCAGTTGCTAGGTTTTTACTTGTTTTCCTCTAACTCAAGATTGCACGATTAGGAAGATACCAGGCTTATCCTGGTAAAAGAAATTTTAGGAAATACTAGTTTTCATTGGTCATATCGAGTTTTTTTAGTAGGAAATTTTAGTGAAAACCAGAAGTTTCTAACAAATGTAGTGAATTCTAGTATTGACTAGTTAATACTAGTATTCACAAACAGGCTTTGTCCCAACTAGTTTCAACTAGGCAAATCAGGTTTTAACTAATTTCGGGTTTTGACGATAACATATATACTACTTATAAATCTAATTATTATAATTCATAAAAATTGGCTGCCATTCTCAATATGAAATCATTTTTCAATTTAAAGTTAAAAAAAATCACGTTTACGCGAATAAAATTTCATTCTTATCCTCGACGGGAATATATAAAAAAACTGTATATATATTTTATATATAATATATGGCGGCAAACAAATACGGTATATTTATAATATATTAGCATATTATAATTTAAAAAAATAAATCTGTAAATATCATACTCATAATTACCAATATTCAAAATTTAAAAAATGATATTAGAGCGTGTTATCTATTTACTCAATTCCGGATTAGAAAGTCTGCCTGGCTTGAAATAATGAGCAGCGATTAGTATTTTCAATTCAGAGTGCTGTAATCGACCCATCTCATTCGTAAACCTCACCCCTATTCTTAGTCATTTTGTGATTGGTTGTGTGTGGTTTTATGGCGCAAGGGCCTTATAGACCAAGCTGCACCAAGTCAATATATAAAAGGCAAAGAAATAAAATAGATATAACCATAAAATAACAAACAACAGTAAAAGCAGTGTAAAATAGCTACACTACTTTTACAGTTGTCTGTTATTTTATGGTTATATCCATTTTTAGCTTCCACTATGCACATTCGAACTAATAGACTTTATAACCGATCAGCTTCCGGTAAGCTCAGCCCCTGCGAAGCAAGTGACTATCTTTTTGGAACGAACTGTACATGGAAATAAGTATATATTCTTATAGTAAGT
Source organism: Olivierus martensii (assembly GCA_000484575.1). Taxonomy (NCBI): domain Eukaryota; kingdom Metazoa; phylum Arthropoda; class Arachnida; order Scorpiones; family Buthidae; genus Olivierus; species Olivierus martensii. The sequence continues at coordinate 78,195 of AYEL01081194.1, read as the reverse complement.
TGTTTGGATTTATTTGGATTATAATTCCCTTGAAGTTTGTATTGTATATTCATATGAATAATTGCAAAAATAATTTGAGATCATTACTTAAATAATCATTGAACTAAATATTAAATGGTTTATATTTTAAACCAGTTGTTCCCAGTTTTGATGCTCTTAATGTTAATCAAAGATTTGGAGATTTCTAAGCTATAAAAATATATAAAAATATTATTATCAATTTTACATGAAGTGTTGATCAATCCACTATAGGATCTTAAGTGGCTTCAGAACCCATAGTGGATTGGTCTGGAAGATTAACAGTAAAATTTGGTCCCCTCCTACAAAATCAGGGTGATGTTGTACCTATAACTGAATCCAATTTTAAGCAGATTATCACATTAAATTTTAGATTAATGCAGCCACTAGCAACTAACTTCTTCTAAGGACACTTAAAAATTTTGTTAAGAACTGCTGGTCTAGAAATATCTATTCAAAAGATCTTTCTGAGAAAAACATTGTCTCCAATTTGATACAATCAGGATCGAGATTCTGGCATTCTCTTTGGCTAACATTGTTGTAGGTTACATAGCAATGTAAGTCTTACCAGCATTTCTTTCCATTATTCTTCCTTACGACATAGTTCAAAACATAGCTCAAAATCTATAGAAGATTTTGAGCTTCCTTCTTTCAGATGGAATAATAGAATAATACCTTATTTTCATTAATATATCTTTATTCCTTGCAGGTCCATATAGTCCTATTTTATTAACTTATTTTTTATGGGAGAGAATACGTTAAGACATATGTAAAATTAAGACTTCATTTAAATCTTATTTAAAATGAGTTTATTTTAATTATTAGAATTTAACAAAATAATAACAACAAATATTTAAATAAAGAAAATGGTTAAAGAAAATGGAAATTGATACCTGACGTGTCAATTAAGTATTATTAAATAGTTTAAACAGGCAAATTTATAATTAATGAAGTATCCAGATATATCTTTAAAATTTTGGTCAGTCAGAATGAATCTCTAAAAAATTTGGATATGAGATTTGTTCATGATGATTCTGAATCTTTGAGATTTTATTGTAATTTAAGCAATTGAATGATTACAGTAGAAAAAATACTGTATGTATATACATATACAGTATTTTTTCTACTGTAATCATAAATTTAGTAGAGTACTTTTTCTGTAGGGCCTGAGGATGGTGTTGATAGGCATTGGCCTAAAATTTGGTGTGAGACATGAAAAAGGATGGGTAATGAGGGTTCAATGAGTGAATCAGAGACTACATTTAACAAGAACAATTTCCTTTATTGGTTTGAGAGATTTCCTCTACAAAATAGAATGATGCTTAATGTCATTTGAGAGAGAGATACCTGTTTTTGATTACAAATCCTATGATTGGGAGGTCAGGATCGGAGTTTGTTGAACAAGCGTGATTGTGAAATAGGAACCACTTTAGGAACACTTTAGTTCATAATTTACCAGTCTTTAGTCCTTAACACACACACAGATAATGCACCCACAGGGAAGATTGAAGAACGGGAAACCAGAACTTGTGATCTACGTCAAATTAAATGTAGTAAAGATGATTATATGGACCAGGTGATTGTGTCCAAAATATAGACTTCGTACAGAATGTCAAATGAATCGAAGATGTTCGGAAGATAGACCTGTGACTCTGGAGATTAGGCAGGGAATGAACAAGCAAGCCTCGGATGAAAAACAGAAGTAAGCTGTCCGTGTCGTAGAATCAGCAAGCCGGGTTGAGGCTGGTATTTGCTCTTAACTAGGATGACCTTTTCTCTCACCTCTTCCCTGGGAGAGACAGGATGTTTTCTTCTTAGAAACCTCGACATGCCAGGTATCAATTTCTTCCTTATTGATCTGACACCTGCACGTAAACTTACATTGTGATTTATAGTTATTGGGGACAAGAGTCCACAAGATGGTCGAAATACAATGCTATGTGTTGTTGCATTTCACCATATTTATTTTAACAGTATGTCATTCCTCTCTCTTTTAGATTCCTTTCTCCATCTCCTATTTCCCTGTTTGTCTTAATTTGTGACTGTTAAAAAATGTTAAAAATCTGCAACTGAGGAAACTAGAGATGGGGAGTGACAAACTGCATACATCCCACGTTCTGATCCCTCGCATTTCTACTGTAATCATAAATTTTATATATATATACATATAAAATTTATGATTAAGTATGTATATATATGATGAAGTATGTATATATATGTATACATATTTGCAAATGTTGTTTTATGTTCATCTGTTAAATTTTGTTTCTATATTAATCCATATTATTTAAATATACACTCTCCTTGAGTTACAAACTTAATCCATGCATAAGTTTTGTTCATACCTTCAAATTGTTTGTAGCTTAGATACGTTGTTATTTGACCTCAAAATTTACTGAAATAACTTTATATAATGAGTTTTGTAATATATTTCACAAGTGAATTAATTAGAAGTTTCTTATTTCACTGATTTGAATAAAAAGTTCTGATTATAAAGTGATGATTTTTTTTTTTTTGATATAATTACTACCTTCTTGAAATACTGCCATAATATATTAACCAGCTATGGTAATTTTAAATTATATTGGCTACTAGAGCATTCTGCTTTCATAATGTTTAAAATTCTTGGAGTTTTGAAATTTTCTGAAATTTCAAAACACTTCAAGAAATTTCATGTTTGTAACTACAAGTGTTCATAACTAGAATATTCATAATTCAAGAATCTCCAGTATATATATTGTATTTATTTATAATGCTAGATGAATCAAACTTAAAAAAATTTATTATATTAATAGCTGCTTGTTTTACAAAATTTTAAAATTTGATATCATAGAAAAACTGATCCCTTTATTATAACAACATTTTGTTGGTGATTTCTATGCAATCTGAACAGAATTTTTTTTAAATACAACAGATAAGAATTTAACAAAATTATATCCACCATTTCCTTAAATCTTTCCTAAAATTTTAAAAGTCTAAAATGAGCATCCATTCATATAATAAATTTTGTACAAGTATAATTCATCTTACATATTAAATAAGTACAATATATATTAGAAGTTGAATATAAATTTATATTAATTGTAACTTCTATCAATGAAAATACATTAATTGTGATTCAAATTTTTATTAATTTAATTTTTCTAATTTAATTCTTTATATTTTTTAATGGTTTCTAGATAGTTCAAAAAGGAACTATTTTTGCTAGAATGTTACCAGAACAAAAATTACAATTAATAGAAGTTCTTCAAAAAATTGAGTAAGTTTTTAAAATATGGATTACAGAGATTTAAATATGATAATATAATTATATAAATATCAAATATACATTATTATATATACTGTACTTGTGTATAAGCTGAAAAATTTTTTAAAGAGTATATATAGTCAAAAATTGGAAAATTTTTTTACAAGATCTTAAGGTTCACCAATTCAGTTGATCTGTGTATCAGTTGTATGATCCTTCATATTTATTCCTAACAAAAACCTTATTGATTTTTTTCAAATATAAATTTTTTAATTATTGATTGTGTGATTTACATATATTTATGTAAATATTTAAATATTGAATACTGCACAAATATGATCAAAAATACATAAATCAGTTAATCAGTTCCATTGTGTCCTCTTTGTGCTACTGGTGTGCATCCTGTGGTAGCAGTTAGATGTGCATATTTATTTATAAAAATGCTCATTTCTTCTTGATTATATTATTAAAAATATGTGATGTATATGAATATTCATATTTAAATAAATTCAGAGATATTAGTTTACTGAGCACTCTTCAAATATGGTCTAAAATGTGTATATTGATCTTTTTTAATAAGTAAACATGACTCTTGCTAATATATATATATCATCAGTTAATATTAAATGGAAATATAGCAATCTCTGATATTTCTGATCAACAATTTGTATATTTCAGACAATTAAGATGATTTAGAAATACACCGTGATTATTTTGCAGCTGATTTTGGACATCAGATTTGTGCTTCTATCATGTATATTCTGGCCAGCTTTCCATTCTTGTCAATTGCAGCAAAATTTCTGTTGTGTGTTTGATTTGATTTTTTATCATTTAAACTTTATTAAATATTTTTTATTGCAATCTGGTAATGATGAAAAATTTTTAATATTTCTTTGACATTTTTTGATGAACAAACACTTCAATAAAATCATATTGTGAAGAAACATGACACAATTTGATCCTACTCTCCAACCAACTTTTTCTTTGCATTGTGTCATGATGTTTCAATACATTAATTGTAGTGTTCTATCTAAGTGGCCTTATTTATTCTAATAGTGGATTGAATTTGGAAAATTTTAAAAATTATAAAAGAAATTATCATTGTATTTCAATGAATGTCATATTGTTCTACCCTTTGAAAGTTGGGAGTTAGCTTATGCACAGGTTTACAATTTTTATCAATTTTCAAACTCTGAAATAAGAAATCAGCTTATACTTAAGTATATATAGTAATTGATTGATTGAATTATAATAATGCTGGACTTTTCCAATTTAAATTTCATTTATTTTGTTTTATATTTAATTTTATATTTAATGAATTATAACTATCCTTTTGAGAAGTATTGATAATCCATATATTTTTTGTACTATACTATATTTAAATAAGCACATCACATCTTTTTAACAAGACATATATATAGTAGATATTATGCCTTTGCTAATCATCATTATTGCTTTGTATTTATTAAATTAATATAATTTATATCTTAAAAATAAATTTGTTAATTGAAAACAAGAAAAAAATATAAATTTTAAGATAAACACAAAACAAAATGTTTAAAATATTAAAATGTTTATAATAAAATAATTCTTGTAGTACTGATATCCATTTGTTTAATATTCATTTTCACAAGTAATATTGTATTTGTCACAAAATTTTTGTTTAGCATATTATGCAATATCTACATTGTTTTCTTTGAAGTTTTTCTTTAGATAGATTATGATTTTGGAAAGAATGATCCTAAATTAAATACAGTATAAAGAAAATAAATTTCAAATTCTTTTCATATTTACAAATTTTTAATATTCTTCATCCATAAAATATATTTTTATTTTTATTTTTTATAAAGTTATTAAGAAATTTCTAAGTATGGTTGAAATAAAATATAAATTAGAATAAAAATTTTTATTGAAACATTTTTAAAATATATAGTATAGATATTATATGTGATCAGACACATTGCAGACTTTATTCACCAGAAACTGATATTACTATAGTTCAGTGGTTCTCAAATTTTTTCAGTTCATGGCTCCTTTGATCTATTGGCCATTGCTGCAGCTCCCCTTTACAATACGTTTTTGGGAGATAAACTTTGCCACAGTAATATATTCCATTTTTTCCCAGAAAATAATTAGGATGAAAGTATTATAGTTATAGGATGTAACAAAATAAAAAAATGTAACATTTATTTAATATCTAAACACATAATTAAAAAAGACTTATAAATAATGAGAGGATTTCACATTTTAATAAAATGTTCAAATTACAATAGCAGTATAAAAAACCAATTAGATTATAAAAAACAAGTAATCAAGATTTCAAATAAACAAGAGGTAAATTATAATACAGGTGATAGCTCACCTGTATTAGAATTTATCTCTTATTTATTTGAAATCTTGATTAAAATATTCTTTGCAATGTTTTAATTAATTTCTTTCAGTCATCAAGTAGGAATGTGTGGTGATGGAGCAAATGACTGTGGAGCACTAAAAGCAGCACATGCTGGTGTTTCTTTATCTGTAGCTGAAGCTTCAGTAGCATCGCCTTTCACATCCAGAATACAAAATATTCAATGCATACCATTATTAATTAGGTAATTTTTTAATTCAAACAATTTTTCAAATTTTTATGTAAAATATGAAAAAAATTAAATTTTATATTAAGCTAATTTAGTTATTAGTAACGAATAAAGAGCACTAATGGCAGTAGTGACTTTAACAAACTAACTTTTTGAATAATATCAAACAGCACTAAACGCACTTAACTGCGTTTTGTGCTGTTTGATATTATTCAAAAAGGAAGTTTTTAAGCAGTTTTAAGTGAATATAATCGATTTAACAAACTAATTTATTTTTATTAATAGAAATAAATTAGTTATTGTATAAGTGTTATAGGCAGTTGATTTCTTGTTTTAGTTATTAGTTTTTTGTGAATTGAGAATTTTAAAAACCAAATGAAAGTAAACTTTTTTATAGTTCCTCTATATTAAAAAAATAGAGAGATTCAGTAATTAAAAGTTAAATTTTGATAAATAAGATTTTCTAGTGAACATCATAAAATAATTAAATTTATTCACAAAACCAATTAACAATGATATCCTTAATTTGTTGGCTAATTTTAGTGGCATAAGCATTATCTTATTTAAATTTATATTATTAAAAGATAATCATAAAATATACTTATGTAGACATTTTACAAAGAGTTAAGCAGATTAAAAATTTTTATCATAGTATTTTTTTTTTAAGATATTTGATAATTAAATTTTCTTTAAATTTAAATATTTCAGGCTAATTTAGCTCTTCTTTGGAGATGTACTAGTTATTTAAAATCTAAAACTATAAAAGTATTTCAAAAATAAGATAATTGTTTTCATACAAATTCCTTTATTCTGATGTATTTACAGTTGCATACACAGAAAAATAAAAATAGTGATGTTTTTTTATAGTTATCTGTCATAGTAATTCATTTATCTTATTAGGATTTCCAAAGGATAAATCTAATATAAAAAAAATCAGTATTAAAATTCTAAATCAGATTACAAATAATTCATTTATCTTGTTATAATTGGCTCATTAAAATATTTATATCAGTCAGTTATATTTCTGTTTTTGCTTATAAATCATTTGTTTCTAGAAATAGATAGATAAGCACTTCCATTTGTGATTTTTGATATTGGATTGAATTTCTATAATGAATTAGAACTATAGAAGAGAAAAGAAATTATAACAATCAATAACAGTATATCTTGTATTAGAATGGATATGTTTTCACAAGAATTTATTTTATTTTTGAAATGCTTTCAATAATTTTATTTATTAAAGTTTCAATGAATATAGTATGGCTTTAAAGGAGGACTAAAATTAGAATAAAAAAACTTTAGGCCAATATATAAAAATTTATACAAATAATGCTACAGGTATTTGCTTTGTTAACTATATCTAATATTTGTAGGATTGAAGGTACTCATTGTGATGACTGATAAAGTAATTGTGTACTGAATGATGATATAAAACAAGCTAATCTTTTAATAATGTAAACATAACTATATTTTTATATAAAATTTACACTATCAGTTTGCTTTATATCATTTTTTAATGCAATGATTCTTAACCAATGTTCCATGGTACATTGTGTTCCATAAACCTACTATATGTTTCACAAAAATTTGTTTTATATATACACTTTTTACCTTTATAAAAGATTTTTGATGGAAGATCTAATTAAAAATATGCTGTGATTTTGAAAAAGTAGAACTACTGATTTTAATGCATTATTTATTTTATTAACTAATATTTAATCCAAAAAAGATACATTTTTTTCCTCTCTATGGAAAGTTGAACCTATTATATTTTTAGAATGATTGTAATATTGATTTCTAATTAATATTGTTATTATTTAAAGTTATTTTTATTTTTTTCAGAATCATAAAATAGATTCTAAGTTAAAAATATGCATCTTGTTAGACAAAAAAAAAATGATTTTGTGTTTGTGCAGAAATCCTATTAATTGTATTAAATTAAATTAATTTTTTAATTTTAGGGAGGGACGTTGTACTTTAACCTCAACTTTTGGTGCTTGTCGTTATATGATATGTTATTGTTTTGTGTTATTGTCAGCTGTATTAATGATGTTTTGGGTCAGTATTTATAATAATGTTTAAACTTATTAAAGCTTTTTTTTTGTTTAATATGTTTTGTATTCTAGATTAATAATCCCCAAAGTGTGGTGCATGCACTCCTAGAAATATATAAGAAATTTTCAGGAGTGCATGCTATTTTTCTTAATTGATAAAATGATGTGCAGTTAAAGTTTGGGGACTACTATTCTAGATAATGTATAGTTTTTTAAAAATCTAATTTTTTAATGAGAAAGATAAAAACTGCTAAAAATGGATTATAATCATTGTTATAATAAAAATCTATCCATCTTTTTTAAGATGGTTTAAATATTTAAATTAAAATTTTATATATAGATCAAATATGAAATAATAAAAATTATTAAACAATAATTTAATCATGTCTAATAGAAAGTCAATACTTACCTAAATATAGTAATTTGAAAAATAATAATAAAGAAGTCTAAACTCAGATCATCTTTATAAATCAATAATAATTGAAAAATTGAAAAAAAAAAAACCTAAATAACTAGACAGTTTTAAATATCTCAAGTAAATTATTTATTTAAGAAATCATGAAAAATTTGCATTTGATAAATGTTTTTGGCAAAAATTGTCTTTAGATTTTATTTGAAATGACAATTGAAAGTTTGAAAAATAATGAATAAATAAGTTTTAAACTACATAACAATATAAATTATGCTTTTATTACATAACTGTATAAAATGTTTTAAACAAAATTATTATGAAAATAAATAAATATTATTATAATAAATATTCTATACCATTTAATTTAATAATGATATCTAACTATTGCAAACAAATATAGTTTGTTTTTTTTCATGCTTTCAATGGTCATTTTTGATTTCAATTTATTAAATTCTGGATTAAGTTCTTATTAAATATAAATATGTTTGCAAAAACAGTTTATTTAAATAAAATACACTGAAAAATAGAAAAAATCAAGGATCTAAAAATATATACCGGATAGACTGCTGCTAATGGTACATTGTTAGCTAATATGCATGATTAAGCATGCATTAAATATACATATATTGTACAGATAATTTTTATAACAACATCAACTTACAATGTTTTATATTTATAATCATGATATAATTGGTTAGATTATGATGGATCAATTTGTAAGAATCCATGAACATTGGTCTAATATATCATTAGTAATCCTTTTATGTTTATTAAATATACTATGATGCTGTGCTGTGATATAATGAATAATAATAATGGATAATTGATAGATGTATTTCTGACTTGTGATCACATGAGCTTACAACCTGGATCATTCAAACTGAACTATATAAGTGAAAAACTACCTGTATATTACACTAAACTAAATTGATACATAAAATGTGTTATTTATAATTAATGTGTATTTTCCCATCTTATAAAAGATATATATCTTTTATACAGCTATATAATCTCATTAATATGGTTCAATGATTCAAATGTACAGTATTTTATTAAGATTTACACATTTTAATAAAATTTTTTATTTTTCTTATCTAAACTTATATAGATTTAATATGGTTATATACATATGTGAAAAATCTATGTTGAATGTAGATGCAGTGGTAACAATGATGAAATTACTAAAAAGTAGATTTTCAATGCTATCTTTAGACATTATGCTCAGTTTTTTTTTTTAATTTAAAATGAACTGGCGCTTAAATCTGCTAATAGTAACAAAAAATTAGTTGAGGCATTAAAATAAAATCATATACAAAAAATGTAACTTCTCTTTTAATGCCTCATCTATATAAAATTGAAGAGGAGTTTTATTGAAATGCATTTTTAAATAGTTGTTTAAGTTCATCTTCCTAAAAAATTATTTTAATTATTATTTTCTTATTTTAATTTCCATCTGTCAATATTGGACCTATATTCAACACATTAGAGCTTGTACATAGCCTACAATTATTGCAATACTTATTTTATTTGTTTTTAGCTTACTTTTCATAGGAAATGGAAGCTTATAAGATAGGGTTCATGTTTGTCTTGTCTCTCTCACTAATAACTTTTGAACTAATTACTATATTTCCATGAAATTTAATAGTGATATTTGCTATTAATGACCACTTTGACACCATGTAATTTAATCTTGTAAGATCATTTGATCCTGCAGGATTTTATTTAATTTTTATAAAAATTTTATTTTATATTTTTGACAAACTAAGTGTTAGGAATGTGCAGCTTGCTTACATTGTTTAAAATTTAGATATTGATGATAGATAGTACTATTACAATGTATCACAAGCACACTGACATGTTATCAGAAAGCATAAAGCACTACTAGCAAGGAAGATATTTATTGCCATAAGCAGTATACAGCTTTCATCACATCTTAATGTGATGAAAGCTGTATACTGAAGAGGGACCAGGAAAGGGTCCGAAAACGTTTTATGGCAATAAATATCTTCCTTGCTAGTAGTGCTTTATGCTTTCTGATATACAAATAAAGCAAGTGGTTTTTATATGAATGTTCACACTGACATGTTGTCATTTTGATGTAAGGGTAGATGACAAATATTTTATAATGTCGTGATGATGTAACCATAAATGACATCACGAAGATATTGTCACCTTGATGATAATTTTATCCTGACATCTATGTTGGCTCTATCAACATTAAAATTGGATACAAAACTAATGGTTCCAAATACTATATATATGAAAAATAAATGACACATTTAGAAACTAAATGATTTTAGTTCTTCCTACAACTAATATTAGGTAGCCTATACTCAATTTTGCCTCACATCAGGCAAATGTATGAGATGAATATATTTAAGTCTGACTCAGGTTTTGGCTGGATGTTTACATAGTAAAACAATAGTTTGCCACCTTAGAGGTTCTGGATTTAATTCTGGGTCCCATACCCCTATTTTTTTTAGGAGAGATCCAGACTTTGTCCATTGACCCCCATCCTTCAATATTCTAGATGATTCTATCATAGACTTTGTCAAGCCTATATGGGCTTTAAAAGTGGTTGCTGCTAAATATATATTTATATATATTTGGCATTTTTATATATTTATATATATCAAATATATTTATGTGATTATAATTCAAATTAACCTAACCTGGCTCAGGTTGTCATCCCAATTATGTTTTCCAGTATATAAAATTTAATATGAAAATTTTAAATATATTGATACATTTAATAGCTGCCATTGTTGTCTTCATAATAAAAATACAGTGATACCTTGGTTCCCGAACACAATCCATTCCTTGACCCTGTTCGTGATCCGAAAAGTTCGTAATCTGAATCAATTTTTCCCATTGCAATTAATGTAAATCCAAATAATACGTTTTTCTCCCAGAAAAAATTTTTAACATGTTATGGCTTTGTGTGGAAATAATACAGAAAGGAAATAAATATAACAGTAATATTAGAAGAAAGCATGTTTAATACCACCTTCACTAACACTTTTAACTTTTTTGGGAGCCATAATAAGGGATAAATTTAATTAAGTAAAGAAAAAAACTAAAATATCAACACTTGTTGGAACTTTACTGTACCAATATGAGCTGGATGAACTGGATTGCTGCTGGGGCAAGGCTGTGCTCAGGGTTTTGTGCATTGCAAGTCATGTGCACTCCATGTATTCCGTGCATGTGTGTTTGTGAACCGAAGCATCGTTCGTAAAGCGAAGCAAAATTTGATCACAAATGGTGTTCGTAGACCGATTTGTTCGTGAACCGAGTCGTTCATGATCCGAGGTATCACTTCACAAATGGTGTTCGTAGACCGATTTGTTCGTGAACCGAGTCGTTCGTGATCCGAGGTATCATTGTATGTTTAAGCAAAGAAAAATAAATATTTCACATTTCATGAATTATATATATTTTTAAAATAATGAATATAATTAAATTACAATTAGTAGAGAAAATATAAATATATATATTACAATAGTTATTATTTAATTTTTGAATTGTGAATGATAATGATATATTGTGAATTAAATGCTACATATAATGAAAAAATATATTTTAAAAATATATATTTATTTGTAATTTTAATTTAATTTAAGACTTCTGCCACTTGCGGAGTTTGTCTTTTATATTTATTTGTAATTTTAATTTAATTTTCATTTTAATAACTTCAATGTTACTATGGCATTGGATTAAATTATATTATTAAATTCAATATTCATTTGAAAAATTTTTTATTTAGGATGGTCAAAAACCATCAGAAGGAGCTTATGTCATGATTGATATAGTAATGAATCTCTTACCACCAATTTTATGTAAGTATATCATAATATTAGAATAAATTCTGACTTATTTATTCGTAGTAATTCTTTGTTTTTATAATTCTTTATTTATATAATTATAAAATTGAAAAAATTACTGTTTTAAAATTAAATGTAAGCAAATTCCATTGTCAAGTGTAAATTAACAACTACTAAATTATAATTAAGTTTCATTTCAAGTTAGGCAAATAAATATTCTGATAAAATCATTAAACAGATCATCCTCATATGATGGGATCTGGTTTTGACCCCCTGTCATCATAAGTCTGTGGTCAGAAATAAAAAATGCCTAAAATTTATGGATTTCTCACTTCTAATGTTTACTAGGACTCTTTACATTTGTTATCTTAACAAATGTAAAGAACATAAAATTACAAAAATAGGCACAAAAAAATATACTTTCCTTATATCCTATAATTGAGTTAGGGACTTGAATTGCATTGACAAATCACAGAATTAAGTCAAGGACTATTTATATTTTTCCATGTAATGGACAGATGTAATATTTTGATTATTTTAATAGATAAACTTATTATTTAAAATGTTAGAAATTTTATTTAAAAAAATAATGTTTAATGAAAATATAAATAATAACAATACTGAGAGTAGAAGTCAATATTTACTGTTACCAAATAAGCTATTTATTTTATGGAACAGTGATGGGCAAACTGGCTTGTGAGTTGCATGCAGCTCCCAAAACTACTCTATGTGGTTCCCAAGACAATGTTGGTTTTCATTGTTATTTTTCCTAAACTTTTATATTAATAATCTATAGTAGTATAGGTATGTACCAATATTAGAATATTTTATTTTGTAAATACTTTAAAGATAAGTGAAACAATAGATATTTTGAAACTTCTAATTTTTATTTTTAAATAATACAGCAATACCTCTCAAAGTCTGGTTAATTGGTTCCTCTTTCTTACCAGACTAATTGAAACCGGACTGTTCGTGGTATGTTATCCTTAATGGGAAAAAAATTATAATTGGTTCAAGAAATTTTCCTCATATGTTTTTTTTAAATTGGTAAATTCTTACATTAATAATTATTTCATACGCATTAAACATTAAAACCTTTTATATTACATTAGTAATTATTTCTTTACACATTAAACATTAAAATCTTTATAAAAGATTTATAATAGAATAGAAGGAGCAGAAAGTGGGTCCGAGCCCATAAAGAAAATAGATAAAGAGGGCTCGATCAGCAGGTGAAATGCTTTCATTTTCTCCAAATGGCTGCTCAGTGCTCTGCATAAGGGCTGATGTGATAGAGTGAGTCTTTTGTAGCTGGCAACAAAAGTCAATTTTATACATACGGTTTTCATTGAACTAGCTATGCTGACATAAAGCAGGGGCTGATGTGATAGAGTGAGTCTTTTGTAGCTGGCAACAAAAGTCAATTTTATACATATGGTTTTCATTGAACTAGCTATGCTGACATAAAGCGATTGCAACCAATTGCTAAGCGCTTGAACAACTCGCTCAGAATTCAAACGAGTTTGATTTTGAACGACAGAGGCAAAAAGTCTGTTCTTGTAATGAACTTAAGTAGTGAATTCCAGCAGCATTAACAGAGAATTTTTGATTTCAGAAGTTCAAAGCAAACTTCTATTATGGCAAGACACACACAGTTACAATTTGACGTTTAACCAGACTCACATTTTCTTTTAGCATTCATGATTGTTAATAAAACATTTAAGTCACAAAACAATCAAATGTGGAATTATAATTTAAAAATTATGCAAATGATCAAGTAATCCACATATGCAATTGAGAGGCAGGCATTATAACAAATGTTAAGATATATTTGGCAACACTGAAGCAGCCTCCTGTTTATCTCAGCTCATCTAATAGTGGCTATTCAAGTCATATATAGATAGTAAGTAGCAAGCACACTTACATTTCATATTTATTCTAAAAAAATAAATTAAAAATTTTTTATTAACAATTACAATCCGGACTATAGTGAAGCCTGGACTATTTGAAACCAGACTATGTGAGGCATTGCTGTACTGGTCAAAAAAGTTGTTAATATGGATTTTATATCACCATATTTGATTGGTAAAAAAATGTTTCAACATTTGATGGCCTGTGTTGCTCCTGCCAAAATTAGTACCAAAAGTGACTACTATAGATTAAATATATTCTTTGATGAATATTAGTTCCAAAAATGACTACTATAGATTAAATATATTCTTTGGTGAATAGGACTACTATATAATTTTTTTTATTAATTATAAATACAATTTTAAAATAATATTTTCTGCAGCTCTTGAACATTTAAAAATATATAAAAAATATTATATGTGGTTCTTATTACCAAAGAACTTGCCCATCCGTGATAAAGAATTTTGAACTTCAGTTACCTGGCTCAGAAATTTGTAATTCATAATATATAAGTATTTATGTGGAATAATAATAGCTTTCATATGGAGAATCTGGGATCAAATTCTGTTGACATTCCTCATTTTATCAATTGAATTAAGCCTACTCTATCAGTCCTCATTTTTCAATTTACTGGCCAATCTCATTTCAGATTGCTAATCTATGATGGAGCTCCTAACTTGTTTTCCAGTTCTTGTCCATCATACAGATTCAGCAAAATTTAACATCAAATAACTTAACCAAGTACATATTTATTACTGTACTGAATTAGCAAAAATTAATAAAATTTTTTTATTGGTCTTATCTAGTATTTTAGTTTTAACCCAAAAAAATTTCAATGTTATGATATAAGATTTTGTTACATAAAAGATGTTCTTTGCTTCATTAGGCTAAAGTCATATTTATAAATGTTCGAATTGCGGCACGTCTGCGTTTCTACGCTGTCGCTATAGCAATAACAGAATTTGTTTCTCGCACATCAAAAGATGTAAATTTTTAGCGATTTATTTTCAAATGTGTAATTACACCAGAATTAAAATCCGATAATCTTGTGTGTTTAAATCGTTTTTTGTTTCTTGGATGCAATAATAAATAAATATCGTTAGAATTAAAAATATAAAATAAATTTTCGTAGCGAACGATTCCTGACGTAAGAGATGCATCAGAATTGGCTCGATGCCAAAAATCAGTGTGTTCGGTTTCAAGAAAAACACTCGGTATATTGAACTATATAGTTTCATATACAGGTTCAACCATATATTGAACCTATGATTGAAAACTGGATTGTGTCACAATTGTCTAAATTGAGCTCATGAAAGAAATCAGAATTGGCTCGATGCCAAAAATCAGTGTGTTCGGTTTCAAGAAAAACACCAGGTATATTGAACTATATAGTATCATATACAGGTTCAACCATATATTGAACCTATGATTGAAAACTGGATTCTGTGTCACAACTGTCTAAATTGAGCTCATGAAAGAGGTTCAGGATTATAACGGAACAGGACTTTTTATATTTGTGACGATTGCCAATATTAGGACAACAATTTCAGTATTTCGTATTTATCTAAATTTGTTAATGTCCAATAAATTTAGTTACATTTTATTTTAGTTTAAAGGAATTTAACAAAAATACTAATCAAACTATTTATTTTTAATAATCTTTCAAGGTGGAATGTGCAATAAATAATTTGGTATCTAAGCATTTTGATACCAAATTATTCATATTCTACTTAACATACGGTCATTCTGGAAGTACTAAAAAAAAGTCTACAGAAAGGCAATCATTTTACAAAAATATAGTTCTACATATCTGTAATTTGTGTTAATATTACCACAGCAAAAATTTTTGTTTTTAAATTTTCTTCACATCAATGACGGATGAGTTGCATCATGTTTCGGAAACATGAATTGTCGATATATATTGTTCAGTCTGAAAGATACACAGCGAAATCTAACCCGATTTATATTTATATCTGTGAAATCTCCCGATTTATATTTCAGATTTTGAACCAACGGAAGAACTAATAACAGAAATTGATTCGGATATTCGATCGAAAGAAATTTTGAGATTGGGAGAAACTGGCCCTTGTTACTGTTGCTTTGGCAAAGGATATCTGTATCATAGCATATATTTGTGTTCAGACTGCTTAATCAAATTCGAAAACGCAGTACAGAATGGAGAGACTGTAATCTGCAATGGCAGATATTATTCATCAAACTGCTCCGCCTGTGTAATTAACAGAATATTTAAATATATTTCAGCCGATGTAATCGCAGGTAATGATATCTACTTGTATATATTTATCAGATATTTTCCTCCCTTTCATTCTAATTTTTCATTTTTCCAGGATTCCAGCCATTCGATTATACTGTGGACCAGATAACAGAATATATTCAAAGAGGGAACAAAAATATTGTAAGTTTATATTCTTATTTCTTATCTGACTCTGATATCGAGTACAATACTGTAATATACTATCAAATAGGCTTTAGATCGATTGAAAAATACGGATATTCGACTGATGAAATACATCGATGGTTGTTTAGATAATTTTCTTGAATGGATTTGGGAACAGGGAGATATATTTCAACTAATCGCAGAAGATGCGGTGAGTAGATTTTAATTTTTTAATAGAACTGAGAAAATGTAGCGCCTTTTCCTAAAATCCTGAATTTAGAATGAGAGAGCATTTTTTAAATTGAGTGAAAACAATCTCTGAAATCAGATGAAACATATGTTGGATTCCAAAATCATTTATCTGATAATGCATTCTGAATGAATGATACAACAAGAGTGTAAAGTGTAGTTTATCTCATCTTTTATAATTGGTTACTTGATTTTATTCTAAAGCCAGATTTGAAATATTACTATCGCAACAATCCTCATAAGAGAGAACTCTAAGAGATTATTCGGACATTAATCAAACATACATTCCTATTCCTATACATCTATTAGATTCCTTCAGTCATTCTCTTCATAAAAGCTTATACATCTTTAGATATTCATCCAGTTGGTGTCTTACCTCTCATAAATAGTATTCATATATCCTGCATATACTCTTCAATCGTTTAGTTTCGCCATGATAAATATTTTTTGAATTTTACCTACATATCACATCAATAATATTACTCTTCACTCTATGCCATCTTCGTTCTTGTCATTCAAAACAGTCATAATTCCAGCTCTCTCTCAAGTATTTTTATCCTGCATACTCTTCACTCTATGCCATCTTCGTTCTTGTCATTCAAAACAGTCATAATTCCAGCTCTCAAGTATTTTTATCCTGCATTTTATTTTTTTATTCCTTTCACGCCATACAAAAATATTAGAACCAAGCAAAATTTCTGCTTTTACACCTTCATAGTTTAAATGTTTGCTGTAAATTCTAATCGTTCAGTTTTGTGGGTGTGTGGATGTGAACCATTCTGTTTTGTGTTTAAAAATTAGTGGATTTGATTTATCCTATTTTCTATTCTCCCTGATTTAATTTTTCAAAATTATTCATGATTTTTATAATTTCACATCCTTCAAATTTTTCGATAAATACAACAAGTAATAGGATTTTAAACTTTTGAAGAAAGCGTTACTTTTTCTTTGCTCTATCCCAAAAATATTCTAGCTACCTATAGAAATAATAGTTTATAAAAAATATAGATAAAATTAATGAAGAAGTACGAGTATAGAAGTCGGTACATCGCATTTGTTATCAGTCTGATTGGTTGTCATCAAGCGATTAAGGTGGATCGAGGTTATATTAATCTGGAAGATGTAGAATCCTATGATCTTAGATGTTTGGCGATGTCAGCCTCTCAAGCCGCTCTTTTTCTGTCTGAATTCGGTTGGACTACTAAAGAATTGTATCTAATCAAGTTGCTGACCTTTTTCCATACAGGTAAAAAATACTTGAATTTTTGTCCTCCCCTCTTCTTTCACTTATAAATTATTTCGTTCAGGTGACTCAGATCTTCCTGTCAGCTTCACTGAGAAACGTCTTGCTAATGGTTATTGGAGTTTATTACAGTGTATCGTTAACGAAAGTAAGATGAAGTCGTTTAAAGAATTATTAAGTCTAGGGGAGAATTACCAGGCTCGTTTGGAAAAAGAGCCTGTTATCACCTCTGTTGAATCTCAAGTAGATCGATGGGGTAAGTATACTGATATGCATTCAATTTTTCAATATTTCTAATTGGAATATTTAAATATTTAGTTGAAAGAAAGAGAGACTGGACTCAATTCCTGCAACAGGTGAATACATAATATTTAACTTTCAAATACTTTTAACGAAATAGCTTTTCTTATTTTATTAAATAAGAAAAGCTATTTCGTTAAGCGAATATTTTTTATATTTTTTAAAAAATGATTTTAGATCTATTTCTGGAATATAAACTAACGCTGGATAATCGCATCATTGTCTTTTAAGGATTCATACCGTCTTCATTACTCATACTAGTTTGAGAATATTCATTGGGTTTTAATTAGAAAAAGAATCCAACATTATGATCTTAAATCTTCTAAGATTGATACAAAGTTCTTATTTACGAAAATATTTTGAATTTTATAATACTCAAATATTAAAATATTTTGTTTTTAATAAAAAATAACCGGATTCGCTGCATGCAAACTTTTCAGCTTCCCGTTCTAAATAGCTGGGATTAGGTCTAGGTCTAAAATTTGAGAGAGCTCTCGAATTGTGTCCTAGCGATCATATTTTGTTTTTAATAAAAAATAACCGGATTCGCTGCATGCAAACTTTTCAGCTTCCCATTCTAAATAGCTGGGATAAGGTCTAAAATTTGAGAGAGCTCTCGAATTGTGTCCTAGCGACCCTCATTTCTACATATTTGCGGATCGCACCCATAAGTGTGATTTACTCGTGATTGTTACTTTTTATATATATATAAAAACTGCTTTCTCACTTTTTTGACCACACGATCCTCATTTCTACATATTTGCGGATCGCACCCATAAGTGTGATTTACTCGTGATTGTCACTTCTTTTTTTATATATATATATATAGAAAAAGGACTGCTTTCTCTCACTTTTTTGACCACCACTTGATGCTACTTTCGAATCGTTTTCATATCATTAAAATATTTTAAATGTCCAAAAGTTGAAATCTAACTTCAAAATATTTTCTATCACATTGGCCATTGTTTTTTAATTTTTGTACAAGTTTTACATAATGTTGAAGCTATTTTATTACGTATAAATAACAATTCGAATTTAAGATCTAGATTAGAAAACATCATTAATGATCATGCAATAAGTAATTTGAGTTTTGATGATTGAATATAAACTTCACTATTTCGAGTTGAGAGAATGACTTCCAGATTATTTATCCAAAATAAATTATTTTGGAAATTCTCATGCAATAAGTAATTTGAGTTTTGATGATTGAATATAAACTTCACTATTTCGAGTTGTTGAGAGAATGACTTCCAGATTATTCATCCAAAATAAATTATTTTGGAAATCCAGTTTGGAATATTTAATCGTTGATACGAATATAATAAATGCTATATGCTCGTTAAATTGTATTTACTGATATTTAAAAAATATAGCAGTGTTAGGGATTGGTAGTTAATATTTCAGCTTCATGTTTAGTGGAAAGCACATTATTAAAAATAGATTTTTATAGAATTATAGCATCGATTATAGCCAGTAATTTTGTCTTCTATTCTCTTCATACTGTCCTTCTTTAAACTCTAAAATACTCTACATTACAGACTGTTCGCATTCTGAATACACTTTTAATTTCAATATGTAATTTTCATATTTAGGTGCTCTTCTATTCTCTTCATACTGTCCTTCTTTAAACTCTAAAATACTCTACATTACAGACTATGTTCGCATTATGAATACACTTTTAATTTCAATATGTAATTTTCATATTTAGGTACCAAGAATGGATGACTATTACGGTATAGAGAATTTTGTTGCTTTTCTAAACAAAAGTTACTTCGATTGTTACGACATAGCCTGGAATCTTCTTTCGGATTATTTTACTATTCACGATGCGGTAAGATCGATTATTGTAATCGTATTCTAACGGTCTAGCCATATTTGGAGATATTTTTTATTTTTTCAGAGACTAATAATAGAATCAAACTTGGAAAAATTGCATGCATTCGTCTGTTCAGTCACCTTCTTCGAAAAAGATGATGATGACAAGGATAAATTTGATGATATGGGAATCCACATAATAAAGAAGAAACTGCTAGGATTGAGAGAAATCGTAGACCGTGGTGGTATGGGTTTCCGAAAATTAATTCGAACACTTCAGTTGCTATTACTGACAGATCCAGGTAAATTCTCAATTAATTCGTTATATAGTATTTAAAGGTTTAAAAAATATTCAAATAAAAATTTTTAGTTCCAGAATTATGCAAAAGAATGTGCTATAGTTCTCCAGTTTTTCTCAGGAAAATTTTTCATCAGTGCTTAGCTATGGTAACCAAGATAGATATTTCTATTGTCAGATGTCTTATACCTTATGAAGGTATCAACGGACTCAAACCGAACATGCCTATTGCGGCTCACAATATAAATTTGACATATTTTTTCATACTCGTTAGAGATATTGTGGACTTCTTTTCCAACAATACTTTTTGCCATTTAATAAATGTAAAATTTTGGATCGGTGAAAAATAAAAACTTCGGAGCATTAAAGGATTACGCTAATAAAAGTTAAATTCAATTGCACTTGTGTCCAAGAGTAGTTTTATCATTATAGCTAGTCTAAAATATCTAATTTATTCTTGTTAATGAAATTTTGAAAATTGGAAAATTTTTTTTTTTTCATTTCCAATAATGATGATGATGATGATGATGATGATAATAATAATAATAATAATTGCTTATTATATAAAAACTATATTTGAATTATATAAATTTTATTAAAAAATGGTTTTAATGTGGATATAATTAACATATATAAACTTATGAACTCAACTCTTAATGTTGTTAAAACTTTTAATATAATCAGTTAATTTTAATATATAATGGATTTAAGAAATCCAAATTAGAATTTTCAGGAAATTTTCTAAGAATATGTTCTATAACAATGCTTATTAATAATACAAAAATTTAAATTATTAATTATAAATTATATTAATAATAAAAATAAATTTAAATTTAAAAAAATTAGATATATTTTTATTTTCTTATATTTTATATACATTACAAAAAGTAAATCAATTATTTTTAATATATATTTACAACGAGTATTTAAGTGGTGTCCTTCAAACATCAAAATATAAATATACTTTGAATTGTGCTGAACTTCATAATACTAAATACAGATTTTACAATGTCTTTAATTTCATTCAATAAATTGATGTCAGAGGAAACAATCTCTTATCAAATGTTTCATTTTAATTTACACATTTGCTAAGATTTCAGTTTTTGTCAAGCATACGACAATCTGAATTATATTCGTGGTCTTGAAAATTGTAAAGAAATTTATAACAAATTTTCGTCCTAGAATTAATATGTAACCTTAAATATTTAAATAGTTTTAAACCACAAACTCAGTTATACAGACTTGTTCTATGTTTTAATCTTCCATAACAAATAAAATATCATTTTGCATTTCAATACTACTATGATACTGCTGAATGTTAAGCTTATATAATTATATATATATTTATATATTTATTTTAAACTATATATAATGCATACTAGTTTTCGGACCATGAGCAAAAATGCCCATGTAAAAACGTATGATTATTCGCCAGCTAATGAGTTAGAAAAAATTTCATTGATTCGATATTTCCCTAAATATTAAATGGTAAAATATACAGTAAGAAAATAAACACACATTGTAATTATATAACAAAATAGATGCTAAATCGCTGTTTAAGAGGTGTAAAGAAAATGTTTCTATAGAACTATTGCTTAAGAGATTTTTATCGGATCAGTTCATTTGCCCGACACTCTTTTGCCCGACAACTCGTTTCCCGGACGTCACTTACCCGATAACTCTTTTGGCCGACAAGTACATTTGCCCTACATTTCTTTTGCCCGACAACTCATTTGCCAATTTAATAAAATGTCAGTCCAGATTTGTCGCTGTATAGCGGTCCATTGTGAATCAAGCTTTGTGGTGGTGGTTGTGTTAATAAAATTTTGAGTTGGGAAATTTTTGACTTTAAAAAGAAATCAAAGCAAATTATTAAAAATTACGTGTGTAGTGAAATTTAAATATTTAAATTATAATTTAGACATAATTATACAGAATAATACACATTTGTGTCAGGTGGCGCTAAACGTAGTTTCGAAAATCAAACGTGAATTCCTTTCTCCCAGTGTAACCCTAATTTAAGTATTTTATTTTTTCCTTTTGTCACATTGTTGATTCATTTCAATTATTTTATCATTAATTTTGATTCACTGTAATATTTCCTTTTCTCTGATCTTATTTTAATCATATTAAAATTGAAAATGGAGTAAATTTGCAAACTAGTCCCATCTATCAGAGGTCAGCCAAAGTTGGTTGTTGATGGCTATTTAATGTCGAAAGACAAAAACAGACGATTTGTGGTATTGGTTTTGTGAAAAACGCAAAACTTTGAAGTGTGGCGGATACGCCAACACTATTCTAATTAACGGACATCATCAATTACGCAATAAAAAGCAACATAACCATGCTCCTTCAGCAGTTTGAAAACATGTT
Source organism: Olivierus martensii (assembly GCA_000484575.1). Taxonomy (NCBI): domain Eukaryota; kingdom Metazoa; phylum Arthropoda; class Arachnida; order Scorpiones; family Buthidae; genus Olivierus; species Olivierus martensii. Next base: position 55,474 of record AYEL01081194.1, on the reverse strand, counting down.
GCCCTTGCAATTAATAACCTAAAACGGAAAGCACACGAAACTCGCGATTCACCTGTGCAGTTGATTCAGAATGAAATGAATACTGTCCCTGGTCCTAGTCGATCTGCGTTGCCAAGTAAACACGCCCTACCACAGGTTATCAAGAGATGCCGTAAAGTCGATATGCCTGTTCATCCAGCCACATTACATGATATTGATATTCCTCTTTCACTCGGATTCATCGATACCCTTGGATCCCACAAATTGATAACTAACTAAATGATAGTACAGCAGAACATTATTTTCTTTTATGTTCAATACTAACAAGTAAATAGATATCATGCTAAATAAAACTTCTATAACAATAGTTCTCAAGTTTTTTTTTCTTCATTTCCCCTTTCAATGTAGGTCAGAATATCATTTTCCCTTTTGAAGACAGCCTAACTGAAAAGATTCATTTTAAATCATATGGATATAATGTTGCAAACTTTTTATATTTTCTGTAGTACATAAATGTTTAAAAATAGTCTAAATAAATTTATTTTTGAATAATTTTTAAACTTCACTAGCAATGAGAGGTCTGTGATTACAAAAATAATACTCTCTGTAGTACATAAATGTTTAAAAATAGTCTAAATAAATTTATTTTTGAATAATTTTTAAAGTTCACTAGCAATGAGAGGTCTGTGATTACAAAAAAAAATACTCTATGTTTAAGAATATATTTTAATCTATAACATTCAGTAAACTTCATTGAACCTCAATGTAAATCTCTTATTTTTACAGATTACAATATGTGTAATCTGTAAAAATTACATTTTGCTTAATAGTGATTTCTGTTCCCCAGAGTTGTGAACTGTTGTTCTGCTACAGATTACAATATGTGTAATCTGTAAAAATTACATTTTGCTTAATAGTGATTTCTGTTTTCAGAGTTGTGAACTGTTGTTCTACAGGATGGACTCTATTTTATAATAACAGATTATTATACATTTATAGAAACAGTATATTAAACTGGAAGAACTTATTTTAAATAACTTATATCAATTATCTTCTCTATATTATGTTCAGCACATTATAATATAATTAGAACCAATAAAAATACAAATATGATTAAAATTTTAGACCTCCAATAAATAATTCAAATTCTTGATTTTTGCAATTATGAATAATTTAGTTAAAAATCTTTATGATTAAAATTGGGTTGTATTAATTCTTTGCTAATACATACCTCAACGTGATTGAAAAGCGTTCACCAGCAGATATACATTTCCGAAAGTTGGTGTTTGATTTTTGATGATGATGACTAACTATTCCTAATAGAACATCAAAACTTGCCGGCGTCATTCGGTGTATTAATTCTTTGCTAATACATACCTCAACGTGATTGAAAAGCGTTCACCAGCAGATAAACATTTCCAAAAGTTGGTGTTTGATTTTTGATGATGATGACCAACTATTCCTAATAGAACATCAAAACTTGCCGGCGTCATTCGAAAATACAAAAAAATTCCTTCTACATCTTATAATCGCAATTCTTGCACTAAGTTGTGATAATCGCCTTGCTGAGTTCTCTGTTTAATATATTCTCTCACCCATTTTCGATTTACACGTTTGGATGTTGTAGTTTTTAATAAATTCAGTAATAAAACACGTCGTCGTAATAAAGCATACTTCTGTTCAGTAGCCATGTTTGTTTTGGCAGGAGTGTTGCGCATGCGTACTTTCCCGAGAAAGTATAGAGACACGATCTAGATGTGAATGCTTCAGTGACGATAATTATCGCAGAGCAAGGCGATGGGCGATGGCAAAACTCGTCGCGATCGCCGGCAATGTGAAAGCGACCTAATAGATTCCAAGTAGTATAGAGACACGATCTAGATGTGAATGCTTCAGTGACGATAATTATCGCAGAGCAAGGCAATGGGCGATGGCAAAACTCGTCGCGATCGCCGGCAATGTGAAAGTGACCTAATAGATTCCAAGCGAGTCTGATTCAAATACATTTGGATATGCAGTTGGGCTTGCAATGCAATTAGTAAACGGCATAACTGTCAGTTGCATTCCAACGTTTCTTCCAAAAACTTCAAACTCGTTTTCTTCCATTGGCATGTTGACATTCTCTGCGAGTTATTTAAGTTCGCCAACAACACTTTTTAGTTGTGACAATCTTGATCTTTTACTTCTTTGAGTTGTCATGTAGGTTGTGGCTGTCTTATCCGATGTTACCGAAGTTCTGTTTGTTTCTTCGATTGAGTCATTTGGCTCCATATCCGATAGGCTTGTCTGAAAATAGAATTCATTCTTTGAGAAAATGTTAAAATCTAACTCTTGTATATAGGAATTAAAAATGATAATATGTAGTACTAAATTACTCATTGATGCTTTAATTTCCAGGTTCCAAATGAAAATGGCTGGAAAGTTATTGAAAACAAATTTCGGAATGAATGGAACTTCCCTGGATGTTGTGGGGCAGTGGACGGGAAACATGTGGTTATCAAAGCGCCTGTTAACTCTGGAAGTTTATATTTTAATTACAAACAATGCAATAGTATTGTATTATTAGCTGTTGTGGATCACAACTATCGTTTTACATATATTGATGTAGGGTGTAACGGTAGGATATCAGATGGGGGAGTTTTCCGTCAGTCCAGTTTATACCGAGCATTGGAGTGCGGTATGTTACCACATGGTCATTTTTTTGTCGGCAACAATGCCTTTCCGTTGAAAGAATACTTACTTAAGCCTTTTTCCGAAAATCATTTGACCATGAAACAAAAAGTGTTCAATTACAGGCTCTCGCGAGCAAGAAGAATAGTCGAGAATGCTTTTGGAATAATGGCAAGCAGGTTCAGGATATTTGGAAAACCGATACCTTTTTGTCCTGACAAGGTATACGTAATTGTAAAAGCTTGTTGTGCATTGCGCAACTGGCTTAGATTGTTGACCGTAGATGATCGACAAAACGAACCCTCTGTGGATGTAGAAAATCTTGAATCTGGTGAAATAATTGAAGGTGGTTGGATGAGTTCGCAACAGCCGCTTGGATTACTTTCACTCCGTCCAACATTAGCATATCATTCAAATCGACAATCTCAAGAACTCCGCGAAAAATTAGCTGATTATTTCGTTGGAGAACGATCAGTGCCTTGGCAGTTAAGAATGATACATTGAAATTTTCTGTTTACTTTAATTACTGTAAAATTTTCATCATATTGAATATGTATAATATATTAATAAAATAATCAAATCATCAACGAGAGAGGCTCGTAATTATCCCCGGTCCATAAACGTCTATATAATATTGGTTTCATTTTAATTGCAGTCCTCTTTTCTTATAACTATTATTATTATTACTAATATACTTATACTTATTATTATATTATTATAATTCCATAAACGTCTATATAATATTGGTTTCATTTTAATTGCAGTCCTCTTTTCTTATAACTAATTACGCAAATAATCACGAAATACAAATTTGGGTACTTACCAAATTACTTTGTGTTTTTCTCATATCTGAATTTATATTTCTTAATATTTCATCCAATAATTGGAACCATTTGACGTTTGGAATGTAAACGTATCAGTTCCAGCTCCAGATTTCTTTGAAAACTTTTATTTTCTTTAACTCCTGGGAATATCTCCTTTTCTGAAAATCCCGGTATATTCATCGTTTTCTCTAAACTCAAATACGCTGCTTTTTTTTGCTACTTTATTTTTGTAACTGTCACTTTTAATGTTCCATAACGCTTCATGTTTTACATACTCATTTACAAATTGAACTGTCACCTCCTCGCTCCAACGCGACATTTTCGAAAAAAAATAGTGCACCGAATACAAGATTGAACAGAGAGATGTGTTCGTTACGAGCCTGAGGATGCTAATAAACTCTACTTGAACAGTCTTGTCCAGACAGGTTTAGTTAACAAGTGATGAGTCATATTCGACCAAGAAAATCCATCCGGATGGATTTACTCGACTAAATCGTTCGACTAAACTACTCGACTAAATTTTAACGTCCGCATATGGCAAATTACTAAATTACTCTTCCCTCGACTAAATTACTGGCCGTTCTGTGATGAATATACTTATTCAGAGAAAGTTTAAAACTTGGGCAATTATAGAATATAAATATTTTTCCAAATGAAATTTTAAAAAAAACACATTTTAAATATATAATTCTTCTCTGGCAACAGAACTGACATTCTAAACATTTTTGGAAAAATAAATTATTTTTTATAGAAAGATAACTAAAAATCATTTCAGAGATACTTCAATTATCTATCATTTAATTCCCACATTAATGAATGACACTTAGCAAGAATTAATAAAAACATATTATACATATTGATTATGCAATTTTGTAAACGGATTAAAATTTTTGTGGAAATTGTAATACTGATGATTGCTTTGTCAAACCAAAAATGTTATATTTTTAAAAGTAATTAGATTTTTTTATTTTATATATAAAAAATATGATTAAAATTTATGTTATGGTCAATTTTTTCAATGTGTTTAATTAATTTGAATTTTCCTTGTCATATTTCATGTTATTTTATGTTTGAAAAATTTGATCAAGTACCTAACATTATTCTGGCAGATGAATAAATCTGGAAATAAATTATTTAAAACAAATTTAAGGTTATAGTATTAAAATGAATATTTTAATGCGATTATTATTATTAATGCATACAATTATATATCAATTATGAAGGAGTAAGAGATTTAAAATTGAGGAGTCCAAGAATGTGTTCAACTCCACAATACTGCCTGATATACACACCATTCAAAATTTGTTCACACTTTTTTGAGATGTTCACAGAATATTGTGCCCCAACTAACAAATCAGCATATGTTTTCTCAGCCATTGTTTTGCTTCCAAATTTCAAATTTCTTCTTAGAATTTGTCGTTCATATAAGTGCAATTGTGTTTGAACATTTTTTTTTATCAGTTTCTTATCAATTTTGCAGCATGATGGAAAACAAAAACTACTACAAGCAATGTGGCAGAGCTTTAATAAATTTTCAGATAGTCTGGTCTTTGAAACAAACTCTGGAAGTGCTGTATATATTACATCTTCACATTCCTGAAAAAATTTCAAACATCTGAAGGACAAACCAATCCACCCAGATTAACATTTTTTATTAATGCTGCCTGTATAGTGTGTTTATAGGTATCAAGCTGATCATCATGTAGCAATGTAAAGTCACAACAAGAAGTGCAATTATGATTTAATACAGATTTTACACAATAGCCTGCCAGATAATATAAGGCACAATCATCAGTTGGATCATTTGAGTTAATAGCAACTCTGTTTCGGCCTGTGGGATAAAAAATTGAATATCTTCAATTGGGTTTTGTTCATGGTTTTTGTTTGGGGAAAGAAGATTTTTGACATCCAAGCTCTCATAGTTATTGTCATATGAACTTCAAGGGATATCTGATGTGAATTGAGATACACAAAGTAGTCTCTAATGGAAAAATATAAAATTGTAAGATTATGATATAAAATGAGAGAACATTTAATAACATTGTTGAACAATGGCAATGACAATGAAATGATATACTTACACCATCTTCCTGTTTTGGAATTTTAATATATGAATGTCCAATATGTGTATCAAACTAAATATAAAGAAAAAATAAAACAAGCTTACAACCATATATAGAATTCAAGCAAAAATAATAATCATGAATTAGTTATGAAATAATATGTAACCTTACAGATAATGAAGTCCCAAAAAATTCAAGTGATGTTTTTCTTTTTAAAAGTCGTTTTCAATCTTTACGGTTATTTTCAAATTGTGACTGTTCAAAATGGTCCAAAAAATAAGATATCATAGGTATAAATGTCTCTATTTACAAAATTTTAAAAATAAATATAGACTTGATGATATTTTACTTTACTTGCCAGTTGGATATATGAATGCTTATTGAAAATTTCTAATGTTTAAGTTTAGAATTTGTTCAATTTTAAATTATTACATATCTTTAATCACTATTAAATCGATACAGTTTTAGTGTTCTGTATGGAAAGATTCTGCTTTTCACGGAATCCGAGAGTTTTGCATAATATTTTTAGTCATATTACTAGTCTAGTAGTAAATCGGTATACAAATTAATCGCGAAAACGGAACCGATAAGTAGCTATATGAAAAAGTACTTACCATAACAAAGTATGGCGCGACGCCATCCTGAAAGGGACAATGTCTTGCCTGACACTTTCAAGATGTACACTTACACGAATTCGTGTTATAGAAGAATGATTTTGAGCTTACTTGTGGGCGGCCGTGTGAAGCGTATTTTATACATTAGTCGGTGGGCGGCGAAATTCTGTTGTGTTAAATATTCATTCCAAATAAACTATACATTAAAGAATTGAAAATTTGCCGCTCACCGACTGATGTATAAAATATGAATCGACAATTCCGTTATGTTAAAGGTTCATTCTAAAACTATCTCGGCCGCTATCTAGATACTTGCTGCACTTCGCGTTGTCACCCACAAAATTTAAAAAACAATGTATAAGTAAAATTTTCTCCTTACTTAAAATAAGTAAGCAATTTTTATTGTTGCTATTTACTATATAAAAAGTGTCATTATTAGATTTTTACAAGTATAACATATTTATCAATAACATATTCAATCTAAATTCCTGTTCATGAATTTTAACTTCCAACTTAGCTTTAAAGAAACAATTACTGAAATTAAATATAATGTAATTTCTTCTGTACACAGATTGAAATTTTCATCATTTTTATTGATAATTATATGAACTAAATTTTTTTTAACATATTTTGGTAGTTATATTCCTAGAAAAACTTTTCTAAAATTTGATCACATTTCATAAAAAAATAAAAAAAAAGATGAGAAAGTCGAGTTAATCGAAAACCTATTAATTTTTTAAATTGCAATAAAATTTGTTCAGGAAGCAATTCAGAAGAATCATCAACTAAAATTGATTCACAAACTTTACAATAGTGTTTATTTTTAACATATTAAACAACAAAACCAGCAACAGAATAATAGGCATTTTTCTCTAATGAATCATTAATAACAATAAACTCCATAGATGCTGAATCAAAAGTTTTATATCAGAATTCAGGATATTGTGGTTGTGAGTCTGTATTTAATTTCATGGTAAGGGTTTTCAATATATGATTATTGTCAGCCTCGAAATTTTTACTTTTGCCAAGTGGTTTCAAAAGTGAATTTATAAGTTCATGTTTACAGCTAGCCTCAAACTGCTTAACATTAAGATGTCTTCCATTACCTCTCTTTTGCCTTATTACACAAAATAAATTCTCCAAAGGATCTTGATTGAGATGGCGTGTTAACAGAAATGTTACTTTAGAATGCTGTGATAAATCATCCCATAAGTTAATCAATGCATTTATTGTCAATTTCCAACCAGAAATACATAGCAGTTGTCGGGTGCTTTTAAATCTACTACATTACGTCATCCTCAATGAATCTTTCAGAAAATCAATGTGTGTTAAAGTGACACCACTTTAACACACATTCTGAAAGGTTTCACATCATATAGATTTGATGAATTACATATATCAAAAAGTTTGTCAATTTTTTCTAGCCAATCTGCAGTAAAAGCAGCTTCAGCTGGTAAGGCTCCAAATGCAACATGAGTACATATCCCTTGTGCAACAGAGTAACTAATTACTAATTAGGTGTTGCATACTTGACCTTCATTTTCACTCAAAATGGAACCATAATATGAGCCTCGGTTAATTTTGGTGCTGCTCTAAGTTTCTGCTGACTATCCCTTTTATAAAAGTCACTAATGTGAGACTATTTCACTTGGTGAGACTCAACATTTAAATTATATTTCTATAAATTATTTCGTAGGGCTTTTATTAAATGAGGGATATCATGCATACAGTAGATTTTCTTGTTATTGAATGTAAAATATGGCTTTGCAGGTGTGATACTAATTGTCTAAAAAATGATATGTTGCAAGTTCCTTGATCACATAAAATCACCTTTAAATTTAGCCCAATGCTCTCAATCATCTCAATAGTTTCATTGGTAAATTTAGTAATGACTGCAACTGGAGTAAATTTATGTGAAAAAATATATCCAATAGGTTGTTTCCAATCGGATGTTATTTCTTTAAGCATTATAACAAATGCTTGATCAGCTAACCTTTGGTTCCTTTCAAAACCAAAATCTTCAAACCCCATAATTAAATCGTTTTTTTCATTGTAGGATAAATTGCATTTTATTTTCATCTCGTCAAATAATAAGCAACAAAATTTTTTGTTTTCATCCATATTTTGTGATGCCTCCCTCAGTTTTTTTATAACTTCAGATGAAAGAGCCAGCTCTTTCATCTGAAGTTATTAAACCTTTTTAACTAGTTTTGCAAAGATCAAACAGAAGGAAGTGAAATGTTTTTTGACATTACCTTGTAGGCATGTGGACTGTAACTCCACATGCCTAGAAGCAAATTTTTTAGTGTTAATATAGCTGCAAAGCAAATTTTTTTCACGAAATAGTCATCGATAAGAATATTTATTTTTATTGCTCATCCTTAGGTGTGTTCGAAATAGTTACAAGGACTTACCACTTAAATATTTAGAAGACATTCTTAGTGTTTTCAATTTCATTAATCCGTACCTTTGCATTGTTCTTTAATAATTTGAATTTATTCAAATAAGTGTTTGCTCTAAACAAACGACTTCTAAAACGTTTTACGGATTTTTTTAAATGTAGCAATTTTTTCCTTGTTCTTGGTGTTGGCATACTTGTTCCTGGCAGGAATGAAATAGCTATAAAGAAATAAAGCTCATTAACTAGTATATTTATAAATTAATTCTACATGCAAGCTAATTTGTGGATTAAATTTGAGCAAACGCAATATACACGTACACCAAGCACTGTTAAACATGAGAAAGTACCGGTGAACAGAGAAAAGAGCGAAACACACCTTCTTTTACCAAAGCTACAACGCCACTGCCGCTTGCAGCCGTTCAGCTCCAGACGTCACCTAAAACTGCCAAATATCACGATATTTTGCGCATGCGCGGTATTGGTGCGGCTTTAGGTGACACCACTCAGCTCCGGATTAACCACTCGTCCATGGAAAGTCGCACAAACTCGAGAGAAATACACTACAGTAAATAAAATGGAAATAATTTAATGTTTCTTGGTGGCCCGGTACCATTTGATCCACGGACCGGTATCGGGCCGCGGCCCGGGGGTTGGGGACCACGGTTCTAGAGAGTCCAAATTTATCTGCTATTGAACGATAACTTTCTTGGTTTGCTAATGTCCAAATATACATCAATATGACTTTTTCCACTGGAACTCTGGGGCGTCTAAATTTTTTGTCTGCATACTTTTATATATTTGAACAATTTTCTGCAAGAAAAAAGTTTTATATATAAATAAAAAGTTAAAAAATATAAAGTAAATAAACAAAGTGAAGCTGAAATGTGCTTTCATAGCTACTAGACATATATAGATTTAATTATTTTATTTGGCTAATAAATGACTTACAAGAAATATTTTATTGAACATAAAAATTTTAAAATTTTCCACAAATTATATGTATATAATCAAATTCAGATTTAAAAAGTTTTTAAGCTATATTTTAATAGTTTGTTTAAATATGTAGTACTGAGATTTTAAACTTTAATGTTAATATATAAATACAATTCCATATAAAGATCACATCTAACTTGTAAGTTAAATTGAGTAGTTTATAATATATATATATTGATTATTTTGCATTTCTTATTAAATGTATATTTTCATATAAATTGTTTTCAAAATTTAAATTACAAATATTAATCAATTATTTTATTGTAACATATATGTTACTTACAAAGGCCCAAAGAAAAAGTATTCTTACTTCGACAGAGGATCTGTTTAATCTAAAATGTAGTTTAAAATCAATATCGGAATATAAATTTATGATGATCATGTAATTATTGATTTTAATTTTAGTTTTCCGCTTATTTTCGTTAACTGCTATAGTTAATCCGAGGTTGTTAATTCTATTTTTTTGTATTTGAAAAAATAATGGAATATTATTTCCTATATTGTTGTTAAAAAGTTGATTAACAACAGAACACAAAGTAATATCTAAACAGTCAGCCATCTTGATGCACAAGTGTTGAATTTAAAAACAGACACTTTAGCATCCACCGATATGTTGAGATGACGTCATTTTAGATGTACATCATCAGTGGTGGAGAGTATTGAATTTAAAAACACGCCCAAAACCAGCTAAGTTTCGTATCCGTGTAACCATGGTCTATAAATATATAATGGCCATTCACACTTCGACGCCATTGCTGTAAGATTTTGAAATCCCATCACTAGAGGCACTGTGTATCACGTAGTGCTGAATTCTACTTGTAACCTGACCTAGATTGTTGTTAGAGAAGTAATTTTATTTATGTTTTGACGAAAAATGCCAAATACTTGTTTTGTGCCTGGCTGAAATTCAGGATATAGATCCTGTAAGGAAAAAAAATACCATATGTTCAAGGTAAAACAAGGAAACTATGAGCAGCTCAGGGAATGGAAACAACTTATACCACGAGCAGATCGTGAATTTACGTTTAAGGATTCAATATGCGATCTTCATTTTGATCGGAGATATATTAGAAACACCTTCAATCATATTATAAACGGCCAAGAAGTGAAGGTTGAAATGGGATGTTGGAGATTAACTAAAGATGCAAAACCAACTATATTTCCAAATTTGCCATATTACCTCACAAAAACACTGCCAGCACAAAGGACTTCACCAACAAAACGAAAATCAGTTTTAGCCTTGACAGCAGCCATAACCCAGAAGTAAAAGAAAACTCAGGTATGAGAAAATATAAACATACTGTGTAATGCACTTTCTCAAAGTATACTAAGAGGGAGGAATTTAACGAATTAAAAGGGAATTGAACAGGTTTTCAATACTACACTTACTCCTATACTTTTATTGTGTTATATGTACAGTATTTAAATCTTTTGCAGTTTCCTTATCTGAGTTCTCATCCTCCCTGATTACAACTTCAACTACCACTACTGTTTTGAATGCTGAGATGATAGACTTTGACAATGGTAAGTTTTATAAAATGTGTATTATATTGATAAAAATGTATTATGCTTAAATAACTATTAAACATAATTTTTAGTTTGATTTTGTATTATGCTTATTTATTATAAGATTGAATCAATATTTTTATAGTTGCAGCTGATTTATCTCCTTTGAAAGAAAAATCAACGGAGATAATGCATAAATTGAAAGAAAGGATCAATTGTATACTGCATAATATTGAGACAGTGGATTCTAAACATAGTAAAGCCTTGCATTTTACTCAAAACATTTATTATTATTTCATTTACCAGATTGCATCAATGTACATAAATACAAATTCCGTTTTTTAAATAATTGTGATTTAATTATTAATGAAATTCTTTGCAGATGCAAAGCCACTCAGAAAGAACAAATTATATACCCTCTTCAATGAAGATTGCAAACTTAAAACAAAAAATTTATACACTCCGCCACAGACTGAAGAAAACTCAAACAGAAAATAAACAAAATATCAAAGAAGTTGAAATATCATCGAAAGCTGAAATATCAAAATTAAAGTCATCTCTAGAAGAGAAACATCATTTGAATGAAGAATGGCAATCCCTTCCAAAAAACAAGAAATTATGCGGCATTTTTTCAGAAAATTTAATAGTAATCCCAATGGCATGAGATATGATTCTGAATGGATCTTAGATTGCATTCATCTGAACATTCGCTTAGCTTCAGGCTAAGCGAATGTTTTTTACGAACAAATAATTATCTGCCATTGCCTTCCGAAACCACACTACACAGATATATTAATAATTTGGAAGCTGTCTTCGGTTTTGACGAGAAGCTTTTCATTGCCCTTAAGATGAAACTTGACTATCTCCCTGAAAGAGAAAGAAGGGGCATGCTCATCTGGGATGAAATAGCACTGCACCCTCATTTAGCATACAACAAACACAGTGGTAGATTTTTGGGTCTTGCAATATTTTTGCAATTGAGATACACAAATCTACAAGGTGTTGAAGGTGACCATGCTTTGGTTTTTCTCTTTCAGCCATTCTTTTATTTTATTTGTATCAATATTTATATTTAAAATACATATAAGGAGGGGCAATAATTCCTGTGAAATCTAAAATAATTTGTTGTTGTGGTGTATACTTCTCTATATTGAAAATAAATCTATGATAAAAATCCCACTTCCAATTTTTCTATTACAGTATTTTCCATTGAAAATGTTAAATGCAACTGTAAAAATTCAAACATCTCTAAATTTATTTGTGCTGAACTACTAATACCTATGGGAATGAGCTTTTAAAGTAAGATGATTTATATAATTACAATATATAATCTTTCAAAACAGAAGAAATATGAATAAGAACAGTAAATCTCATTGCTATCAAAATTACTAAAAATTTTCAGTTTCAAGATAGCTTTATTCCAATCAAAAAAGTTCTAATACAATACTAATTTGATGATTTATTTATCATATGAAATGATAAATTATTTTAAATAATGAAATATTTTCCCTCTTCCAAAACTATTATACTGTACATACTATTTCTGTCAGATACAAAAATAAATTTCAGAAAATTATATTCTCTAAAGGAGATATGTATCATAGAAAAGTTTGAACTAAATTATAAATTATTTTGTGAATGAAAATTGATACACTTGAAAATTTATCAATATATCAACAAATAATAGTATTTTATCACACAAAGAAATTATAACCATTCATCATGCTGTAAACTACCCCCTTCACGGTGGTGCAGCCCCACCCCATGGGGACCCCATTGCCCGTGGGAAGATGAAACTGGGTGCAGCCCACCAGGGAGATGAAACCAGGACCCAAGGCCCAGGGTTGGGGATGGGCCCCCACCCAACGGGGGCCTTCTGGTCCCTGGTGGGTGTAGCCCCACCCCACGGGGCCCTCCATGGGCCCATGGCCTGTTGTGGTTTCATTTCCCCATGGGCCCACCCATGAAGTGGGGCCATTGGGGGCACGAGGCCTGTAGGGTGCAGCCTCCATGGGCCCCCGTGCAATTACTACTCATTTTGAACTAATGCTTAATAAAATATATAGTAAATAAATTTGCAAGATAAAACTAATGTTATAAAATATATATTAAATAAATTTGCAGATAAGCTATTATTACACAATATGCTGTTATACTGTATAAAGTATTATTAGTAAGCTATTATTATACTATATGCTTATGTAAATAAATTTGCAAGATAAGCTATTATTACACAATATGCTGTTACAGGTATAAAGTATTATAAGATTAATTCACAACAGTATATTTCCGCTCATTTATATTAAAGTATTATAAGATTAGATCACAATAGTATATTTCCGCTCATTTATATGAGCGATTATAAGATTAGATCACAATAGTATATTTCCGCTCATTTATATGAGCGGGGATTTTCTAGTATCTAAAAAATAGAGATATAATATGCGACGTTTTTGCTAATTATTGATGATTTTTTTTTAATTTATCAAACAAAGTTACCAATTTATCAAACAAAGTTACTATCAAAGTAGTAACTTTGTCCAGTCTAGTGATATATCATGTTCTATTGTTTTATTACTGAGTTCAGTAGTGATTTTTTCCATATTTAAGACATGACTGATATTCCTTTAATTTTTTTAAAGTTTCTCTTAGTGTATCCTATATATAATTCATTTTTGTTATGTGTTTGGTTCATAATGGGTATTTGATAAATACCAAAACATTTATTCATACTAATTTTTGTTTTGTTGTTTCTTAGTCATTAAAATATTTGATCTATCTTTTTAAAAACTAAATTTTTGTTGGTTACTCTTTCAGGCTTTTAAATTTTTTTCTGAAATGATATATTATACTGTTTAGATTTATAACATTTGTACATCATGTGTTTCAAGCTCAACAGCTAGCTTTTTAATATAAATTTGATTAAAATTTGATATTATTTCTGCAAATATTCTAGAAATAATTCTGCTTGAAAAAATTATTTAATTTTCCTAAATATTCATGGAATTTGTAGTATTGCAGAGCTCCAGGGATTTATGAACTGCAGGTTAAGAACAGCTAATCTAAATGAATATTATTTGAATAATCGTTTAAAATTAAAACAGTCTCCCAGACTATTACTTTTTATATGTTTTTTAAAATCAGAAAGCTAGCTTTTATTTTTTTATAAGACAATAATTTTCAAAATATAATGTTTAATACTAAAGACTATTCAATGTATATAATATTATAGATTGAATATTATATCTATATCTATATAATAATCTTAGTTAAAATACAATGTTTAATAATAAAGTTTTTTCTATAAATTTAATATGTTAAAATTATTATTATATATTTTTTTTTTTAATATTTTTTATAAATTTCATGATAAATTTGTTTTATTTTTAAAATTTTGATTAATTTTTTTTATAATTATCTTGAATGAGATAATTTATTAAAATTTCTAAAATCATATTTTATATTATTACTAATGTATTTAAATATTTTAAATAGATTCTTGACATTACTGAAATGAATTAAGTTTTTCTTATGAAATTCATCAATCTTTAACATCTGTGTTCTTTAATCATATTGATTTAAGAACTTGGATGTTTTTAATCAAATAAAACATTTGAGGACTACAGCATCTGTTATTCTATATCTCAATAGTATTAGTCATTTCATTTGACTAGTACTGTTGAGATATAGAACAATAGATGAAGAAGAAATAAACAAAATATCAATTTATATAATATAGCTGTGATTTTTCAAATTATAGAATATGTAGAGGAATAAGAAGCAAAAGTTGTCATAATTATATTTACATTAAGATAATATTTAAATTCTTTAGCAGCAAAAAAATTTATTACTGCTGAAAAGACTTAAGTGTTACCTTAATGATTTACTTTTAATAAATAATATATAAATTAATATAAATGAGGAAGAGAGAATTCATTCCCTTTAATGAATTTTCCTTAAATATGTTTCAAATAAAGAAACTAATTGAAAAAGAATTCAAAAATTATACAGTAATATATAGGCAGCAATTGTTGAACTATTCATAGTGTTATCTTAAATTTATCATCATCATCATCATCATCATCAGCTATGATTAACGTATTACATGTATTAGTGATAGTTGATCATGAAAGATTGTATGGTTGATTATATGAAAGTTACCAGTCATTAATGCAGATAATTAAGTTGTTTTATATATAATCATTCTCTGCCAATGAATTCTTACAATTTTTTCAATTAACACCTTTTGGAACATTGCAAAATAGTTATCTATAATTGAAATAAATAATTAAATGTTTTATTAAGTAATTTAATAATTTTAAAGTATATAATTTAAAATGACTTAGTTTTATGTAACTTTAAAAATGAACAAGTATCCATTTGACATTCAAAAAATTCAAATGGACACATTCAGCAAAACTCAATAAAAATTAAAAATATTAATTTTTTATGTTAAATATTTTTCCAATGAATTCTTTAATGCTCAGATTTAGATTATTTCAGTTGAAAAATTTGAGTGTAATAAATCAGTTGCCATTTAAACAAGAGAAAGAAGATATGTGATAACTTTATATTTTAAATGACAGTTTTCTTCCTTCAATGACATAATTTCAAGAGGCTATTTGAATTTATTAATATATTTTAGGTATGTATTAAATACAGATATTATTATTATTATATATAATATACATATATAAAATGCTCTTATAAATGTTGATCTTCATTATTATGGCAATATGTAGCAATCAACAATCGATGGCAAGATTTAATATTGTTGATTTATAGAATTCTGCTTGATATAAGTTTAAAATTACAAATTAAAAATTTAAATTAAAATCAAAATACAAATTTTTAACTTAAAATTTGTATTTTAGCAACTGAAGAGGGTTGAACAAGCTTAAAACATTATTGAGTTGTAAATTTTGTTTATTTTGAATAAATTGCAACTTGCTGAAGGCTTCTGTTTTTACTTACAGATAACAATAAAGTTATATCAGTGATAAATTAATAGAAAAATAATTCTATTTTGGATTAAAACTATAGGCACTCCATGATTTATATAACATTATCTGCTTGGTAAATAAATAGTATACATTGCAATACAATAACATTTTAATGATAAAGTTTGGTATTAATATTAGCGATGTTGTGCAGTCTCGTAATAGTATTAATGTGATCATTGTTTATATTAAATTATAAACAATTATTATTTTACAAAATTACAACAATGCATTATATATTAAATTATAATGAGTATTTTTAAAATATTTTAGATGTCAAATTTTTTTATATAAAATCAAATTCAGGTGATTGGTGAATGCTTCTATTCAAATACATTATTTTTTATGCATTAAATATTGATATTAATTGCTAAAAAAACTATAAGCCTTGTCTTATCTGAAATTTGATATTTTCTCTATTACTGCTATTATTTCACTATATGTGCTAATGATAAAATATATTTAATATATTATCAATAATGTTTGATATAAATGGTTTATAATAGCAAAATTTATTTATTTCAGATGATTAAAATTGATAAATCTGGTACAGAGAAAAACCAAAGAATATAGGGGTAAGTAAACCCTTATAAAAAAGAGGAATAATTCCATATAAGAAAAGAATTGGAATAATCAAAACAAAATCATGATAAAACTAAAGAAAGCTGTAACAAAAGGAAAGCAAATTGTTAAAAATGACAACATAAGATTGCCAAAATTCAATTATAATTTAAATTAGTGATGATTTTACAAGTGAACTTTTAAACTTTTCGATGTTATAACAGATGATTTTATCATGACAAATTCAATTTTCAACTATAAGTCAGTTTTCATAAAACAACTCCATCGAGATTCTGATGATATGACTCCAATTTAAAAACTCTTATAATTAATATCATTTTTATGTTCTAACATTATAAAAATTAAATTTGGAATGGATATTGAATTGAATTATTTTGTTATGATATATGATAAAATATTAATCAATGTATGAGAAATTATAAATCATGAATGTCCAATGTAGAAAAAAAATAATAAATCCACCAAAATCCATCCTGAAGATCTTTAGTACCAAAGACAAAAATAATCAAATGGTCAGAGTCAAAAGTTTTAATCATTATTATAATTATTCAATTTGTGAAAACCATCTTTTTAAAATTTAATAATGTAGAAATGCTTCAAAATTATGATAAGAATGAAATTTAAATATATTATATTGATGAAAAATTATTGAATTTGTCAAAAATTCTTGCAAGTTAAAAAGAAATGTGTAATATTAATAAATACATTTTAAAAAAATGATTTATTTTATTTATTATATTAAGAACACTAGACTAATATAATTTACTAACAAATTGCATTATTAATTTCTAATATTTTTATATATGATATTAATGAGTGAAGAAATTATCACAATAGTGTATAATACAGTACAGTATATGTAGTTAAAATAACACAAAACAATAAATTGAAGAAATGTCTTCATTTGTCATATCAATCACAGTGAAATTAATTGCTATCAATTTTAATAATGCCAATTAAGAAACAATCAAAATATAAGAAATACTTGTTTATCAAATACTTGTTAACATTTTTTCCAATTAAACATTGCTTCATAAATTTTATTATTATTAATAAAAATAAAATAAGTTATTTATTCACTTATATTTCAATTTATTTTGTGAAGTAACAGCACATTATGAATAAATAACAATGTTTATGGGTTATTCCATTTTAAATCAGCCAATGGTGGTCGCTGCATGATTTTTTGATTTTGATGAATTTTGGCATGTATGTATATTCCCAAAGGCTCAAAAGTATTATTATTTATTTTAAAAAAATTTAATTTCCAATATATGAGAAATAATATGTATGGAGGCAGACTAAAATTTGTATATTTTGTACTTTTTATAATCGTCTGTAGTTTTTTATGTGATTAGCACCGAGAGGTGGAATAGGTATCACTTAAAAGCATATAAAATAAGGTTTTCAACCTTTTATATTTTGTTTAAAAAATCCTAGGATTAACTAGTGTTTTGACACTCCAAACTCGGCAGAGGAAGATTGCATTTTTTCATAACTTAAGAGTTTTTAACAGTAACACAAACAGAGATAACAAAGTTTTTTCTTAATCTCTCATTACCCAAGCATAAGTAGATTTACAATAAAAATTATGAACCTTATTCTTTTATTCCTTCATATTAAAAAAAATGTCAAACCTGGAAAAAATTTAAAATTTACCAACTTTGAAGATAAAAATTTCTTTGTGGGAATGTCGCAAAAATTCTGAAAATTTTGTCCTTTATACTACATTTAATATAGATTGAAATAATAACAAACTTGAGTTTGGCTTTTCTTCCAGTTTTTGTGGGAGACGTAATCAAACTCAGGGAAAATGCACTTAATATTTTGTATCATATCAGAAATTCCCAGTCCGAGTAAAACATATCTGGCAGATATTTTTAATTCATACCATTTTTGAAGTTGGGTAACTCTTTTTTATGATTAAATAAATTTTGAGCTATTTTTTAATTAATTTTTGTATAAATTTTGATATTTTTTTTATTAATTTTTGCAATTTTGTTCAAACTATCTGGCAACACTTTATATAGCAACAATGGACTCTTCTGGTAAGTTGCCAGATGTTCTGTTCAAACTATCTGGCAACACTTTATACAGCAACAATGGACTCTTCTGCTAAGTTATAAAAAGTACAAAATATTTTAATCTATAATTTTAGTCTGACCTCCATACATATTCTTTCTCATATCTCAGAAATTAATTTTTTTTAAATTAAAGTAAATAATAATACTTTTGAGCCTTTGAGAATATACATAAACAACATGCCAAAAATCCATCAAAATCAAAAATCATGCAGCGACCACCATTGGCTGATTTAAAATGGAATGACCCTAGTGTTTTAAATAATCATGTGAAAAGTAATTATAATTCCTCGATAATAGCAATATTATATCTTATTTACCAACTTACATTAAAATGCAACAAAGTTTTACTTCAAGTGCCCAAAGGATGTCTGTTCTGATCCAGAAATTGTAATAAAGTTTTTTCAGCATTTGTATGATTTTTGTGCTCGGATACAATAATTAGCCCATTAAAATAATTTATTATTATTTATTTTTTCTGTTGTAAATTGGCCATATTAAAGGAGAAAAGACCAGATTTAACTCGAACAGAGACACAACACAACGCAACTTTAACACCAGACTAAGATAACTATTTATTCAAACGATATATATACAAAGAAAGGAATTTTCCTCCCTCTTCCCGCTCTATAAACATAAGAGAATTTAGGACATTCTCCCCTCTCACTCGCTTCTTTTTTTTTATCTATAAAAATTATTGTCGCACATAACTTTCTTTAACACCCCACATCAATTTAAACATTTAGCTGAAAAAAATATCAAGCATACAGATAAAAGTTTAAATTGAATAGCAAACATTTAATATTATTAAACTAAACCAATTCCTTTTAAAAGTTTACTCAATGACACTTTATCCAAAGCTTTTGTAAATAAATCGGCTAAATTATTTTCACTTTTTATATATTTCACAGCTACTATTTTCTCATTTATAATATCTTTAATGAAATGAAATTTAACATCGATATGTTTTGTCCGACGCTGATTCCCGTTTCCATTTGCAATTGCTATAGCACCATTATTGTCTTCGAAAATGGTGATATTATTCAAATTAAAAATTCCAATTTCAGTTACTAATCCCCGTAACCATTTACATTGACATGCAACTAATGTAAGTGCTGTATATTCAGCTTCAGTACTTGACAGAGCCACTGATTGTTGTTTCCTCGTACTCCATGTTACAGTACCTCCGAAAGCACAAATGCAGAAACCAAAGATTGACTTCCTATCTTCAAAATCATTACCCCAATCTGCGTCACAGTAAGCTTCCATTGATTGACCTTTAAATACCAATTTTAATTGCTTTGTAGTTTTCACATATCTTAAAACTCGCTTTAAATACTTTTTCTTCTGTTGCATTTATCTGGAAACGACTCAAATAATTGACAGCAAAACAGATATCTGGTCTAGTATTTACTGCTAAATACATCAGTTCGCCTATTAAATTTCGATATTCTTTTTCAATTTTCCTTTTTCATCATTCAATTCGTTTTTCGTCAGAATAAGTCCCTTTTCCATTGGTGTCTTTACAGGTCGTGCTTCTACTAATCCATATTTTCTGATTAATCTTTCAATATATCTTGAATGATGAAGTTTTAATACTCTGTTTTCTCTATCTCGTTCGACTTCTAGACCAATGAATGTTTTTACGTCTCCTATATCTGTCATTTCAAATTTAAACGTCAACTTCTTTTTTAGATTTTCTACTTCTTTTACCTATCAATAATATATCTTTAACATATAGTACAATAAAATTTTTAGATTTTCTACTTCTTTTACCTATCAATAATATATCTTTAACATATAGTACAATAATTTACTATTGAAGTTAGAATTGACCGATTTCAGCTCCACCCTCTTTTTTCCCAGCATTCCAGCGTTATTTCCAACATGGCTGCCTTAGGACGTAAAACAATCAATCTTTAACGTTATGTGGGTGTTATAAAAATTATATAATGGTCTTTTATTGTTGCGTATTTGGATGCACGAACTTGCAAGGTAGAGATGACGTGTCTTTCCATCAATTTCCAAAGGATAAACAATTAAAAGAAGAATGGGAAGTTAAATTGAGAATGAAATATAAGTCGATGAGTTCGTCTCGTGTATGCAGACAGATTACCGTCGATGATTTCGTCAAGACAGATTACCGGACTTTAGAAGGTTAGTAAATACTGCAAAATTTTATTAACTGAAATGTAAGTCGCTGAAATAAATCATGTTTGTTTTAAAAATGTTTGAAAATACTTTTTAGGCTATGAATATCAGAGGAAAATCCTTAAACGTGGAACTATCCCATCAAAAAATTTGCCTATACGGTCGTTGGAGACTGAAATGTCGAACAAAACATTCAAGCAGTTATGTGCAAGACAAAACTGACATAGGAAACGAAATCAAGTTTCTGAAGAAAGTAAATGATCTTTTTTTATATTTACTTCTAATAATTTTGATCGTTTTACTAATATATATTAAATATTTCACAGTGCCATTAAATTTAGAAAATCAAAATGAATTTTCTGATAACATCATGACAACAGTGCAGCCAGATTCCTCAGAAAAAACTGAGGAACCAATTTGCAAGAAATGTTTACAGAATCGTGCTAAGTTTGATGATATGTGCCAATCAATTACTCAACTAAGAAACAAGATTCAGTCATCAGAGGAATATGTTTCTACTCTTAAACAGACTGCTGACACTTTAACAAAAAAGGAACAGGAGCTGTTAGTTCACATTCAACAAATGAGAAGTTCATTTTCTGCCCAGAATTTTGTTTCTAATGATAAGAAATTTTAACTATTGGACAGGGTTAGCATCCTATTCATTATTTAAATCTCTCTTGTCATTTCTTGTACCAGGAGACATCCATTAACTATGTAGATGTTTCACCTTCATATTTATCAATTGAGGATCAATTTTTTTTTGTTTTGGTCAAACTGAGGCATAACTGTGACTTTGAAGATTTGGGAGAAAGATTTTGCCGAAGATCTTCAGGCTTATGTAGACTTTTTAAGGTGTGGATAAATTTTTTGTATCTACGGCTGGGGTCACTGCAACTTTGGCCTCACAGGGATGTGTTACTGAAAAATGCACCACATGGTTTTTAAATGATTTTCCTAATGTTATTGTCATCATTGATGGAACTGAAATGAAAATAGAAAAATCTTCAGATCTTAGGCTACAAAGCCAAACATATTCATCATACAAAAGTTGCAATACACTCAAAGGAATTATTGGAATTGATCCTGCTGGTGCTATAATTTTTGTGTCAGAGCTTTTTGATGGTTCCATCAGTGATAATGAGATCACAGAATGCAGTGGCTTTATAAATGTGCTTAGGAAAAAACTAAGTCAAGGAGAAATACTGCCAACTGATGCTGTAATGACAGATAAATGGTTCAAGATAGAAGACATCTTACAAAAAATTGGCATGTCCATTGTTAGACCACCATTTATTTCATCTTTGCAGCAAATGGATGCTGATAGTATAACGAAAACTAGGAAAATTGCCAAACATCGCATACATGTTGAACGTGCGATATGCAGGGTGAAACGGTATAAAATTTTGACTGACAGAATACGTCTTTCAATGTTAGGAAGTACTGTAATAATCAAATTTGGACCGTTTGTTACATTTTATCAAATTTTTCCATTCCATTAAAACATTAAAATTTGTAAAAGTATAATAAAGCTATCCAGTTTGATGATACAACTAATTTGGTCAAATTTTATAACTCATTGGCATATCAGGAAAATCAGCCTCTAAAAATAGCTTCAGCTTTTCAACATCAGGAGTACTTAGTGTCTGAAAAAAAGTAACAAACAAGTCAACATGAAAATTTAAAATATGATTGCTATATGTATGTTTACCTTGTCAGTCCTTCCCTCAAAAAGAGTACAAGCAATATCTTGTCTTTTCTTCCTTACAGGAATGCAGTTCAGATTTTCGGGAATGCTGTGTATGATTCATAGGAGTGCTTGGTTTCAACACTGAAGCTTCAATTTGAAATATAAAAAATCAGTGTATGTTATAGATAATATAAACTAATATATGAAAAATAAAAGAATTGACTAACTCACTTCGACGTATTCCCCATTGTCGAGGAAGACTTGAGCAAGATAATTCATCTGGTATATGGTCAAATTTATTTGCTGGGAATATACATAAACAACATGCCAAAATTCATCAATATCAAAAATCATGCAGCAACCACTTTGTTTAAATTTAACTGATTTTACATGGAATGACCCTTATATTGTAACTAATTGCACTTTTATTGATTTTATTTGCAAAAACTATTTTGGTACTAAATTTAACAATTTGTAATTGCAATGAATTATATGGAAGTTTTTCAATTTTTAACTCTCTACAAAAGAAACAAAATTTTTTTATAATTTGCTTCAAGATTTTAAAGGGAATATGTATTTTTTTTAACACACATAAAAAGACAACTGATAATTTTAATTATAAAGTGTCAAGCTTTTAAATATAAAAATTCACACTTGATGATAAATAAAAGACAATTAAAAAAAACTTTTTCTGTATCTCTTTAGTTTATTTTTTAATGAATGTATAATTTTTACTTTGTTTTTTATCATTTATCCTAATTAATTAATAATTAATTAATTGTACTCTGAATGGATATTTATTATCATCAAAACCCACAAAAAAATAAGAATTTTCATTTTATAAAAAATGTCATTCTGATATTTTTCATTATCTTTTAAAGTTTTGAAATAATAAAGTAACAATATGAAATTTATTACAATAGTCATATATATAGGGTGAACAAAAAAGTTTCTTACATCCTCAATAAATCACAAAGAGCTAAATTTTGCAAAATCTATTAATGCAAACATATGAAATTGTGTGGGCTTTCAGATAGTCCAGCCAGAGGGATTTTGAATTTGCAAATTAAGAAAAAATGGAAATTCCATCTCCAAAACTACATAGATAAAAAATATTTCCAATTATCAAAAAAAAAAAATTTCTTCAGCATGTTGTTCTGAACATTTAAAAAAAATTACATCGAAATCGGATGAACAGTTCACTCCAAATATCAAAGAGCATTGCTTATTATTTCTCATCACTATCACTGGATATGATGCCACTGGATTTCTTCCTGTAAGGCTACATCAAGGAAAAGTTGTATGCCAAATGCCAGACTCAATGCATTATCTGAAACAACGAATTAAACTAATCTGTGCAGATATAACACCTGTCATAATTTAGTAGATTCTGTCAGAAATAATGAATAGTTGTGTATTGAGCTGATGAGTATCAAACACATTCTTTCCTTAAAACCTTTCAAGTTAATGTTTCATTAGTAACACAATCATTATTGTATTTATAATATCAAAAAAGATCTATGCTGAGGATAGGAAATAGGATAAGCAATATTTATTGACATTTGGAGTGAATCCGTCATCCGATTTTGATGTTTTTTTTTATATTTAGAATAACATGCTAAAGCTGCCATTATTAACATTTGCATATACATTTGTAATTGGAAATATTAATCTATCTGTTATGGTTTCGGAAATGGAATTTTCATTTGTCTTAATTTGCATATTCAAAGTCACTCTGACTGGTCCATCTGAAATGCCATATATTTGCATTAACAGATTTTGCATAAATCTAATTGTTTGTGATGCAAGAGATTTTTAGTTCACCCTTTATTATTGGTATTAAAGTTACAATGATAATATATAAAATTATTATTAATATTATGATTTATAGCATGAGTTAATTATAATAACGAAAGGTAATGTGCATATTATGCACTATAAATCACCAGAAAATGGAGATAAAGCTTTCAAAATTCGACAGCATTGATGTATTATAGTGTAAAATATGGTCAAAATCAGCTAGATGAGAATCATAACAAAAACACTAGTTTAATCTTTCAGATTTTTATTCGAATTTGGATGTTTTGGAAGGCTTCAGGTTGAAATAATAATAAAGTTTGTGAGTAATAACTTGAGGAAGATCATAAATATAAAATATCACATTATAAATGTAAAATGATAGATTTTGTGATTATGATACACATTACTTGATAACGTCATAAATGCGTAGGGACGGCTTTATAATGAATGACATAACAATTATAACGAAACTATATGAAGTCACAATTACATATTAACAATAAATAATGCAATAAAATATATTAAATTGGTTTCATGCTTACCTATATTAATATGGGAATCCCAACCAATTTTTAAAATAACCGTAAAAACTGCCAGCTTTTTAGAAACTTCTCTGTACTAATTGCTAAATTTGTCTTGAAACTCTTCAAACTAAACTGATTTGCAAACATTTACTTAGACATCATTAAATGTTGAGTGAGTTTTGTTGATTAAATTCAATTCAAAAATTTTATTGTTTTATAAGTAACAAAGCAAAAAGTATATTGTATTTAAGTTAGATATGTCAATAATATATATAATTAAAAAAATTTTCATTTACAGAAACTCTTCAAAAATATATTTTTAGAATAAAAGAGTAAGGCATTATAATTACAATTGAACAAAATTTATCATTTAAGTTATAACATAAATAATTTCGGTTGTATTAAAATTTATTCATTAAAAAAATAGGCTTACACTTAATCAGTTATATAATCACCTTTGTTATTAATAACAGTTTCCCATTTTATAGGCAATTGATGAATATCTTCTAAATAAAAGTTTTTATCTTTCGATACAAAGTCTTGAATGAAGGAATTGACTTCATCGTTATTGAATTTTTTCTGTTTAATGCTTTTTGTAATGATCTAAGGAGATGATAATCAGATGGCGCAAGATTCGGAGAGTAAGCTGGATGTGGTAATACTAAAATCGTACAGGAGAAAATTTACTGAATAATGAGAGCAATGATATTTTTCAAAATGTACAGAAAAATGTTATATATTATATATTCACGGTCGGATTAAGACCCTTTCAGGTTCATAGGCATAAAAATTTTTAAAACAAAATTATTCAATAATTTTTAACATGCTTTTAGGACCCTTTAGACCAGGGTTTCTCAAATTTTTCCACTTGGTGACCCCTTTTATCCCAGCAAATATTTTTGCAGCCCTGGATATAGAGGTATATTAGGGTTACCATATCTTAAACAGAAAAAAAAAGAACAGCCTGTACTTTTATGTTTTTGCTATATATAAATATTTTATTTAATTTTGAATTACAAAAACTGCCAAAAAATATTTATTTATGTTTTGATAAAACAATTATTAATATAACATTCTTCTAGCTATCTTTTTTTAGCTTGTACTAGTTTGTGACCATTTATACTTCTGTGTAAATTTAATCTGTTTCAAAAGTGATTTTTTACTAATCAAATATTTCTGAAAGTCTGTGCTCGTATTTCTTTCAAATTTTACTGCACACACAAAATTCTTTCGACAGAATCAATGCTCAACTTTTTCCTTTCCTTTGTCCACTGAACCTGTAGGGATGAAAAAATTCGCTCCAAATTTGCATTGTGTGGTGAAAAAGCAAAGAAAAATTCTGCAATTTTCAGTAATTCTGAAAGACAAGCAACATTTTTAGAACATGCACCAGTTCTGACCTGTTGATTACGATTTACCCTTCGAGAGAATCACGTGAAAACAGCACCAGTTCTGACCTGTTGATTCTGATTTACCCTTCGAGAGAACCACGTGAAAACGGAAGCAAAATAATTATATTACTACTTGGCTATTAATTAGAATTTTTCAGTTGGTAACACTATTTTTAATGCTTTGAACTATGGTGCAATTATGAGTGCAAGATGTTTTTAGGAACTTATTTTTTTCGAAAAAGAATTTTTTAATTTAAAAGATACCAAGATGTAAATGTAAATTTAATATAGATGGTCTTGAAGATTTCTCATATCTTAAAGAAATTCGCTGAAGCCTCCATAAATGATGTGGATTTTCAGAATTTGATGGTGCATCAGAAG
Source organism: Olivierus martensii (assembly GCA_000484575.1). Classification (NCBI taxonomy): domain Eukaryota; kingdom Metazoa; phylum Arthropoda; class Arachnida; order Scorpiones; family Buthidae; genus Olivierus; species Olivierus martensii. The sequence continues at coordinate 28,824 of AYEL01081194.1, read as the reverse complement.
TGTGCAAAATATTTTTTCGAAATATTTTGCACACTTCTGATGCACCATCAAATTCTGAAAATCCACATCATTTATGGAGGCTTCAGCGAATTTCTTTAAGATATGAGATTATTAACATTTACATCTTGGCATCTTTTAAATTAAAAAATTCTTTTTCGAAAAAAATAAGTTCCTAAAAACATCTTGCACTCATAATTGCACCATAGTTCAAAGCATTAAAAATAGTGTTACCAACTGAAAAATTCTAATTAATAGCCAAGTAGTAATATAATTATTTTGCTTCCGTTTTCACGTGGTTCTCTCGAAGGGTAAATCAGAATCAACAGGTCAGAACTGGTGCATATATAGCTAGATTTTTCATAAATTTCTTAGATGTAGGAAATAATTACCGAAGTTATCAACAGTATAAAAACACTCAGCAGAAAGATGTACCAATTGATTTCAAAAAGCTGGACATTCTACTGCATTTTTTAAAAATACCGCCGGACAGAAATTTACGGCTAAAAAGGTGGACATATCTGAGAAAAAGAGGGCTTATGGTAACTCTAGGTATATAAACTAGGAATACGAATTAAAACATTTGCTGATAATAAATCATAAAGAAAATTTATTCGAAAACAATTCTTTGGTATATATATACGAATATAATTTTACCATATATTAAAGACAAAGCCAAATATTCATACTAATGAGCTGGGTGTGCTTGTTTACTTTTACATAAAGACTTAAATCTTAGATGAATATTTGATACTGCAGAACTGCTGCTTCAATGTTTTGCAGAGTTGACCGATTTTTTATTTTATAAACGTTAATGCTGAAAATGCCGCTTCGCATACATTCATAGTACAAAATGTAATTTTCGGTCGTTGCTCATCCAGAAATTTATTTTTGCTAAAATTTCTGCGACCCCCATATGAGAAGCTATGCTTTAGACCAGTGGTAGTCAACCTGGTCCCTACTGCCCACTAGTGGGCGTTCCAGCTGTCATGGTGGGCGGTAAGGGTTTTGTCCAATACTGAAGTACTTTTTTTTTTAAAAACATTGAAATGGAAATTTGTTAAAGTACTGTTTAAAAAATTTGTCTAATTTCATCAGACTTCATGTTTCTATGTATGCAAAGTATAAATAAAAAAAATAGATTTAACTACAGTAAGTTGTTTTATAAAGATTTATTCTGCCAAACTTAGCGAAAGTCCGACATAAAGTATTTGGTAAGTAATATTATTATATGCTTTAACTTGCTGTAACTCTGCTTTATAAAGTTTATAAGTAAAGTTACTTCCATACTTTATAAATCATCATTACTGTGGATCCGGTGGGCAGTTAGAAAATTTTACTACTAACAGAGATACAAAAGTGGGCAGTAGGTATAAAAAGGTTGACTACTACTGCTTTAGACTAAAGCCATTCAGGAGAAAATTTTGAAGCTTCCAATGATCAGTATTACCACATCAGCATATTCTCCGAATCTTGCGCCATTCGATTATCATCTGCTTAGATCGGGTGGGCAACCTTTTTTTTTTATAGGGGACCGTATAGAAAAATTTATGGTGAGCCACGGGCCAAAACAAAAACAATAATGTAGTATTTATTTAAAAAAGAGAAGGTATAGATATGTAAGTATACATAGCGTTGAATGACAAAAACAATTGATAATAAAAGTATTTATTTAAAAAAGAGAAGATACAGGTATAAGTATACATAGCGTTGTATTAAATATAATAAAATAATGTGGCCCGCAGGCCGGAGGTTGCCCACCCCTAGCTTAGATCATTACAAAATGCATTAAATAGGAAAAAATTCAATAACGATGAAGAAGTCAATTCTTTCATTCAAGACTTGTATCGAAAGACTAAAAACATTCAGAAGATATTTATCAATTGCCTATAAAATGGGAAACTGTCATTAATAACAAAGGTAATTATATAACTGATTAAGTGTAAGCCTATTTGCTTTAATGAAAAATTTTTTTTAATTCAACCGAAAATATTTGTTACAACCCATTATTAAAATTTTATATACTGTATATATATTACAGTAAGTACATAATTCAAAATATAAGTTCTGTATTGTGTAAATATCGAATTTACTCTATTTAATGGGTGTAATTTCTTTTCCGTCTGAGGGATCCTGATCAAATCGCAGATCCCATTCTTCATTTTTTGAGATGTTTGATTCAGCCTATTGATTTTCACCTTTCAATATACAAATTAATCCTATCAGTACCAGCTCTAGAGCTTTTAGCATCCCAAGCGAAAATTTTTGTTGCACATCCTCAAGTCGTCAGTTTTGAAAAATAAATACAGTAAAACCTCGATTTTACGGACACCATCCCAAAAAATAAAATAAATAATATTAATACAATATTTGCATAAACTGTCTATAGTATAGCTACATCCAGCATTTCTTATCTGCACTGATGCATGTAAAATAAAGCACTCATTTATTGCATAATGCGTCATTTTTATTTTAACAACTTACCTAAATTTAATATACATGTATGTAGGTAATTTAATTTAATTTAAAATACTCTATGTAAAATAATACAGTTTTTAGGCATAAGTCACATTAATTAGTACAGGTATGTTGAAAATGCTAATTAATGTTTATAAAAAAATGTTACTTCGATTTTACGGACTAGTCTTGCCCCCTATAATCCGTAAAATCGAGGTTGTAAAGTGCGATATATTTATATTCATAAATATATCGCACTTTACAAAAGTTACAAATGTCTATATACAATGGTTTTAACAAAACTGATACACTATATTTTCATTTTAATTAACTACGGCTGGGGAGCGCCAGGCCACCCAGTCCGCTCACCGTTTAAATTATCTGTAAAAAATAATTGTCTTACTACAATAATAATAATAAAACACAAAATGAGCTAGCGCCCCTTAAATATCGACACCCTGAGCGGGCGGTCGCTCGATCGTATGTTGAGCCGGTCCTGAACCCTATCACAAATGTTATTTGCTCTGTGATGAGCTCTAAATGCTCGCTATCTCATATACGCCGGGGAGATCTGATTTTAGTATCAGTGACGAATGAATCCAGCTTTAAATGCAAATTATATGCAGATCTTCCTAAAAGATCATCTTATAAAAAAATATTATACCTAATTGGAAATTTAAAATGGCAAAATTATATCTAATGTGAGAACGGAGATATGATGATGTGAAAGAACTAAAATATACTGGATCGCTGCGGCGGAGAGAGTTTCTTTAGTGGACATGAAATGGTTAATGTTTTCAGTAATATTTAAATATGAATAATTATTTATGTATAATAAAACGCATTCAAGAATATTTATTTATTTTTTTTAATTTTAGCATTCCTGTCATCTTATACAGGATTATATAGAAACCTAAAAATTGGGCATATAGTTAGTATATTAGGAATCGATCTTTTAACATTTCAATAATCCGCAGTGATTGATTCTCGAAATATTAAAACAAACTAAAAAAGCTACTATATTTTCATAAATATTTACCAATCTTTAAAAATTTCCTATGTAAAATTAAGATAGAGAAAATGAATTGATGATATGCATTCTGTGAGGGACTTATAAAAGAAAGAAAAACAATAGTTTCAGAGATTAAAATATTTAAAAATTTGAATGGCGATTATTTTGTAATTCATACACGAACTTCATAATCGACATACTAACACATTATCTATTTTGAGATAGGTTTCATTCCAACCAGTCAAAAATAATATACTGTATTGATTATGTATATATGGTAAACAATATGAATATAAAAAAAAACACTATGTACATTTAAATTTCGCTGAGCTAAATAAAACATTACTCTCAGTGAATAATATCGGTCTGGGATTCATTCCGTTCCTGCTTCGTTGCCGTCATACCGGAAATTTCTTGAAACGTATCTTTAACTTTGAAGTATTGATATTTTCTAAAACACTGCTTGCTTGTGGTTAAACGCGATCATTTTATAAAATTTTTAAATTTGCTTTGATTAAAATTTAAATAATAGATTCCTATAAGTAACCTGTTGAACTATATTGACAGATTTCTGTAATTTGAAAAATGCATGTATATTCACATATTTAAACAAATAATTAAGCTAATTTTATTTTAAATGAATCTATCGAGATTTTTTATTTTTAAATTTTCCTCCTATCAAATATATTTTTAATTTCTGTATTAGTCACACTGAAAATAATCATAAAAAATCTTCGAAATAACTAAAATGTAATTTAGTCATTATATATTGTCCATCAACAGTTTTAAAATACCCCTCTAATGATAAAATTTGGTATTACTATTTAAAATAGTGATCCCTAAAATTTGGTATTACTATTTAAAATAGTGATCCCTAAAATTTGTTTATTCTGTCATGTTGATTCTGGAGTTTTGCATTTGGCTACAAAATATTATCCAAATGAATATATAATATCTATTTCTTTTTGTAAAGTATGACTGAAAAAAATTCAAGATATATTATGGCCTCATATTAATAGTTTTTTCAGTCATACTTTACAAAAAGATTATTTATATATATACATACATATATGTATTCATTTGGATAATGTTTGTAGCCAAATGCAAAACTCCAGAATCAAACATGACAATAAACAAATTTTAGGGATCGCTATTTTAAATAGTAATATCAAATTTTATCACTAGAGGGGTATTTTAAAACTGTTGATGAACAATATAAAAATGACTAAATTACATTTTAGTTATTTGGAAGATTTTTTTAAGCGAAAATTTTTTTATTTGGCCTAATTATAAAGTTTATAAAAACCCTTAGATTGAATATTTAATTTTGGAAAATCGTCCATTGCTTTAATTTCTGTTTCTGTGTATTATAATCATAAAAATTCAATATTTGTTTCAACATTTTAGCTTCAATTTCTATCCTGTTCATAATTTAAGTTTCTTTATTACTATATTTCAATATATTTATGACCGAATAATTATAATAAGATCGATATTCTTAGAGTAAAATGCTAAATAGTGTACAGTAAAACTTTGATTTAACGGACTCGGAACTAATCGACAAAATATGTTAGTTTTGATCTATTCAGTGGCCCTCCCCTTTCCGAATTTATCGGATATTAGTTCATCATTTAACTGAGTTTGTAGAAAACAAATTGATCATCTCAGTGATGGCTGATGGTTAGAAACGAATGATGAATATATACAAGATTATTCATAAAATCCGTCCTTAAAAAAAAAAAAAAAAAAAAACTTTTTATGAGGTGGGATCTATGGTGTATAAACATACAACTGCATATCAAATTCTCAATTGTTTAAGTAGGTTGATTTGCTGCATTGAATTTTTGTCAGTTGTTACTTTATAAGTTTAGTTTCAAAATAATAGTAATAGTGATATCCATTAAATATATAATATAACTCACTATATGATTACTATACGCTCAAAAAAATATAAAGAATCTTCCTAATTTAATGGACAAATCCTCTCCACTTATTCATTAAATCACAATTTTTTAACATTCTATATTTCTTAAAATGGCTTATTTTAGTTATTTTTGTAAATAACAGTTTCAGAATCTTAATTTACGGTATATTTTATTTATAGTGAATTGAGGGAAGTTGACCAACTTTTTCTTTCTGACCCTAAAACTCATATTAAATTTTAATATTTTCATTTCATATTTTTTGTACTTAAACTTACAAAGTTTTTGCATATATGACTCCATCAAACCTTTGAAATAACAATTAGTCATCTTACCCCGAATATTCGGGGTAAGATGCCACTGCGCTTTTGATGATATTCACTTTAATAAGTAGCAAAAATTAGCTCTGTAATCATCCAATAAAGTTCTTTTTCACTATACCATGTATATTTTAATCGTACATTTTTTGAATTTGACTAAATTTGATACAATATTACGAATTCCAAGATGTTTTTATACAATTTTAACCTCGCAAAATATACCAAAATATTTTTCATACAAGTCCACCTAATAAATAAATCAATTTTCCTATATTATTCTTATTTATGTTTCAATTATGGAAGCCGAACTAAAAAAGTATTGTAATGTTACTCGGCAAATGATAAACCTTTATCTCTCTCTGTGTGAAAAGTGTCAACTGAAGAAAAAGGTACCAAAGCGTGGATTGGTTATACGGCCTATTGTATGTAATCATATGAACTCTTGATGTCAAGTGGATTTGATTGACATGAAGTCAAAACAGATAAAGAATACCGATTCATTATGAATTATCAAGATCACTTGACGAAATTCACAATTCTTCGGACTCTTAAGACGAAAACCGCCGAGGAAGTACCATATCAACTCATGGACATATTTTGTTTATTTGGTGCCCCATGTGTACTTCAAAGCGACAATGGTCGCGAATTCGCAAATAAAATAATTAAAAGTTTAGCTAATATGTGGCCTGAAATGAAGCTTGTTCATGGCAAACCGCGACATTCTTAGAATCAGGATTCGGTTGAAAGGTCAAACCAAGATGTTCGTGACATGCTAGTAGCGTGGATGGCTGACAATAATATGGAGAAATGGCCTGAAGGACTCCGACTTATTCAAAGTAAGAAGAATCGAGCTCTCCATTCAGTAATTAAGTCAAGTCCTTATGAGGCTATGTTCGGATCAGCGCAAAAGATTGGACTTGCGGACTCCTCTCTTTCCAGTAATTTACACTCATCTATAGAAACAGAAGAAGAATTGGAACAATTCCTTTCTTCGATAAAAGGCAATGATAAAGACAAGAGTGGTGAAGAAAAAGGCAACAAACAACCTAGTGAAGTCAAAAATAGACTTCAATCTGGAGATATTTTACAAGAAACAGAAAATATTGATGACAATAAACTTTATTGTGTGATTTGTGAAAACGAAACTTCCGGAACCTACAAGTATTCAGGATGTCATCAATATGTTCACGTTATTTGCGGAGAAAGTGATGAAATTAATGAGGGTTTTGGACAGAATGCCATTTGCAAGCTCTGTAAAAGGAAGAATAGTATCAGCGTAGAGAGAGAGTGTGTGCTAAATTTAGTCAGGAACAACAAGCAAAAAAAATGCTTTCATTTTCTCAGTCAAAATTTCCTGAGGTTGAAGTTGGAACTAATGTGATCAGAATTCCTGATGTGGACAGAGGAAGCGCAGCTCTTACAAATGTCTTAGATGTTGTTGCATCAAATACTTCGAAAGGACTTTATCAATTAGGTACGAAAAAAGGCTCCCTAAGCGACTTTATGCTCGAAATGAATTTATAAATGCCAAAAGCAATTTTACTGAACTGCGAGACGTGCCGTCCACCCCAATAACTCTTCTTTCGGCTTCTCTGTTGTCATCTGGGAGCAAACAAGGTTTTATTTATTGCTAGTGTAAAAGATACTGCATTGACAAAAAATGCAAATGTCTCTCTAAAAATATAAAGTGCAATTCCAAATGTCACAATAATAGTTCTTGCAAAAATAAATAAGAATTAATTGTGAACAATATTTATTTTCGGCCGACCAGTTTACAAAGACATAATGTTGTATTTTTCTAATGGATAATACTTTGGCCGGATACCGCGTGGAAACGCTTCGGCTTTCCACTTTGGAGGATTACCGGATTGACCACGTGGAAACGCTTCAGCTTTCCACTCTGGAGGATGGCCGGATTGGCCGTGTGGAAACACTTCGGCTTTCCACTCTGGAGGACCTCCGGATTGGCCGCGTGGAAACGCTTCGGCTTTACACTCTGGAGGACCCAGTGGATTGGCTACGTGGAAACGCTTCGGCTTTCCACTCTGGAGGACCCGGGTTCGAATCTCGGGTCCCACTCCTTGAAAATATTTATCATGGGGTCCGGGCCCAGCCCGTCGATCCCCTGGCCGGATTGGCCGCGTAGAAACGCTTCAGCTTTCCACTCTGGAGGACCCGGGTCCCACCCCTTGAAAATATTTATCATGGGGTCCGGGCCCGGTCCAGCCTATCTAGTTGATCCTATTCTCACGCGGATTCCGCGTGAGGACTCAAAACGTTTCGGCTTTCCACTCTGGAGGACCCGGGTTCGAGTCTCGGGTCCATATCCCAAGGTTGAGTCGGCCGGATTGGCCGCGTGGAAACGCTTCGGCTTTCCACTCTGAGGACCCGGGTTCGAGTCTCGGGTCCCACCCCTTGAAAATATTTATCGTGGGTCGTCGGCCGGATTGGCCGCGTGGAAACGCTTCGGCTTTCCACTCTGGAGTGGTCGGCCGGATTCCGCGTGGAAACGCTTCGGCTTTCCACTTTGGAGGATTACCGGATTGACCACGTGGAAACGCTTCAGCTTTCCACTCTGGAGGATGGCCGGATTGGCCGTGTGGAAACACTTCGGCTTTCCACTCTGGAGGACCTCCGGATTGGCCGCGTGGAAACGCCATATCCCAAGGTTGAGTCGGCCGGATTGGCCGCGTGGAAACGCTTCGGCTTTCCACTCTGAGGACCCGGGTTCGAGTCTCGGGTCCCACCCCTTGAAAATATTTATCCTGAGGGTCCGGGCCCGGCCCGTCGATCCCCGTCCTCCACAATCCGGCTGATCCGGGCCCGGCCCGTCGATCCCCGTCCTCCACAATCCGGCTGACTTCCGGGCCCGGCCCGTCGATCCCCGTCCTCCACAATCCGGCTGATCCCTGTTCGAGTCTCGGGTCCCACCCCTTGAAAATATTTATCATGGGGTGCATTCGAGTCCCGGGTCCCACCTCTTGAAAATATTTATCATGAGGTCCATGTTCGAATCTCGGGTCCCACCCCTTGAAAATATTTATCATGGGATCTGGGTGGCCCGTCGATCCCCGTCCTCCACAATCCGGCTGACCCCTCCGCAGAGGTAGGAAGTCCTGGGTTCACCCCTTGAAAATATTTATCATTGGGTCCGGACTCGTCGATCCCCGTCCTCCACAATCCGGCTGACCCCTCTGCAGGGGTGGGAAACGGGTCCCACCCCTTGAAAATATTTATCATGGGGTCCCGGCCCGTCGATCCTCGTCCTCCACAATCCGGCTGACCCCTCCGCAGGGGTGGGCAGTCTGTGAAATCTAAATCCATGTCCTCCACAATCCGGCTGACCCCTCCGCAGGGGTGGGCAGCCTGTGGAAGTGCTGACCTCTCCGCAGGGGTGGGCAGCCTGTGGAAGGGCTTGTTTCGCTCACCACATAGTATTCTACCAGAAAGACCCCTCCGCAGGGGTGGGCAGCCTGTGGAAGGGCTTGTTTCGCCCAGCCCCTCCGCAGGGATGGGCAGCCTGTGGAAGGGCTTGTTTCGCCCCGCCTCCGCAGGGGTGGGCAGCCTGTGGAAGGGCTTGTTTCGCCCCGTCTCCGCAGGGGTGGGCAGCCTGTGGAAGGGCTTGTTTCGTCCCGTCACATAGTATTCTACTAGAATGAGGGGTGGGCAGCCTGTGGAAGGGCTTGTTTCGCCCCGCCACTTAGTAATTATCAGTATGGAGAATATTTTATCATCAGCATTTTCTTTTACAATTCTCAGTCAAGAAGACAAATTGTTATTACAATGATTATTAACGATAATTTTATTAATATTTTATAATATTATTAAAGAACAATAATTAACAAAATTTTCCTTTTTGTTAATTATATTTAATCGCGAAATGGCTGTATCGACAAGTGCGCACCAGGCGTTGTGGCATGTTCACATTTCCAAAATGCGTTTTGGTCGATTATTGAAAGAACTACAACACAAATTTCGCTTTGTGGCTTTTTTGAGTATGGTAAACGCGTTGTGAGCTCTTTTGAAAGTGGCACGACACGAATTTCGCGTTGTGGTTAAATCAGAAAAGTCAGAACGCGATGTGGTCGTTTTTTTTCGCTCAAAGAGCGTTTTCGGTCGTTGAGCCTAATAGATATAAAGCGATCGGAATTTCTTTCCAATTACAATATTCTCTCTCTCTCTCTCTAAACATTAAAAAATTCACAACAATCTTCCACCTTTTTGTAACTATAAACATTATTAACTTTTGACACTACCTAACCTACTATATGTTCGATGGCATTATCCATGTGAATTATGAAGAATAGAGCATAATAATGTTATGCTTCTGAGAACATGACAACTCATACGAACCAGCAACCGAAGATTCGAGGATATTTCAAACATAATATTTTAATTAATTAAAATTTTTTTATTTTCAACGGCCTTAAACTGCGAAATTGCTTTCTGAATCATATTGATGAAGCGGATAAATGTACCTATTATGGACAACATCCCCTTGACAACAATAGATAAATCATAAATGAAAGATTCTTCCCCACGATCAATAATAAATCAAAATTTTGTAAAATGAAATGACATTAAAGTTAAAATATTTTTCAATGAGTTTATGTGATTTATCATATTGATTAAATCTAAATAATTTTTTCGAGATGAATTTTGTGGGTTAAATTAAGTTAAACATTTTAAACAAAATATCTATCCTAATAATGGTATTCCTTGACCACTCTGGAAGCTTCGTGTTTATTTAATTGAATCGAATCGAATATTAAATTATAATAAAAATAAAAATTTTTATGTTCATTTTCATATTTTTATACGTTGAGTTTTGGTTAATGAAAAAGCATTTATTTTTTAAAATTTAAAACAAGAAATAAAAAGAAAAATTTGCTATCGAGAGTAAATACATAATGGAGAATGTATAAGAATTAAATAATGAAAGTGAGTAAATGTTTTATTAAGGAAAAGTAACAAAGTTTTCTGTATTTCTTGTAAAATGTCTGACTTTATGCATAGTGAAGCTTTATTTAGGGAAAAAGATGGGAAAGGTATGAAATTTTATATGCGGCCGTGCTCCGAAAAACAACGACTTAGGCCAATCATCGAACATGGCGGCGGTTCATTAACAAGTAAATGGACAGATGGGATTTACCGCTTAATCTCTTCTGAAAACAAAAAGTTAACCGAAACTGGCATCTCTTCCAAGTTTATCGATGATTGCGTTGAACAGAATCGTCTGCTGGATATGTCTGTCTACGAAATTAAATCAAATGATACTGTTGTCAGTGATATAAGCGATGATGATTGCAAATATCAAATCCAAACTGTTGCGAGAAATACTAGAGCAAGAAGAGAATATACTAGACAAGATGATGAACTTATAATTGATTACGTCATTAAAACGAAAGGATTTAATGAGGTTAAAGGTCGTCGTTACTGGAGAGAAATGGAGGATCGTAAAGTGTTACCTAAACGAACTTGGCAATCATTAAAAGAACGTTTTGTTAAAAAAATCATTCCAAATATCCATACGTTTAATTTAGATCCAAAGCAAAGGAAAGCATTTCAGAGACCATTTGGATGTGTTAGTTCTGATGATTCAATGAGTGGAGATGAAAATTATGAATTTTCCCAAAAGGATGACTTAGCAATAATTAAATATCTCTTGGATGATGAAAATTATCTCAGAATTAGAAAAGCATCAGTTTGGCAGGAATTGGAACAAAAAAGTATTATGTGTTGCCCATGGGTATTGTTAAGGGATAGATTTTTTGATACAATTGTACCATCTATACATAAATATAAACTTTCTTCTTCAGATTTAAATAAATTTAATAAAGTTATTAAAATTCCACAGTCTGTAATCTCAGATACAGAAAGATTAAATACTGAGAAATTAAATTTTTCAGATAAAATTTGTGCATCAAGTTTAAATAATAAACATTTAAAAATTCCTTCTCCAGAAAAAACAAATAAAATTGATGAAGTTTCCAAAGGAGATAAAATACTTGACTTATCTAAAACGAAATCTAATGATACAGATTTAGAAAAACCTGATCACCAACAAAATTCAAAATTTCCAGGAATATCTTGGACTGTAGTTCTTCAAGCAGATGAACCACATCTTTTGTGTAGAGGTTCACTGCTTGATGAAGCTGATGCTAAAAATAAAAGTAATAAAAATGATAAACATCTGAAATCTTCATCCTGTAATACAGAAACAAAATCATCAGAAAATATATCTTGTCTTTCTAGTACTGACTTGTTATCTGAAACATCAGATAAAAATAGGAAACCTCGAGGTTCCAAAAATAAAAAAATTGATAAAACTCATACAAAATCTAAAGTTTTATTTGAAAAGTTTTCTATGGCTGACATTGAAGAATATCTTAGAAAACAGACAGGTGAAGAAGAAAACGATAATAAAGAATTGTCAGAAACATCTGATTCTTCTCTTCAAAATCTTTTAATAGAAAATCTGAGGAAAAGTTTAGTAGATAAATTACATGGAAAAACTGATTCAACAGATAAATTATTAGAAAGTTTGAAGAGTAAAAAACTTGACAATGTAGATTCAAGTTTGATATTAGGATTATATCAGAATGAAATAAAGACTAAGACTGAGATGAATTCTAATTCAAAAGTAAGTTTTTTTTTCATATTTCAAAATAATATATAAATAAATACAGTTCATTCCAACCAAATATGTTAGTTAAATTGTTTGAATTTATAATAACAGTTATGGCTATGATTAGAGATTAAACATTATGATTTTTCTTAAAATAATTCTGATCTATAATTTAATGACAGCTTTTATACATCCATATTTGAATGCTGATTCTCATTCATTTCAGATTCAAAATTCTGCTAACAATTTTGGAACAAATAAGATAATTTATACTTTTTTTTTTTTTTACAAATCATTATTGTTTGTTGTTGCAAATTTTTATATTCAAAGCAATTGATTACATTTATATTTTCATTTAAATTTTAACAAATTAAGTTTTTTTTTTATCTACAAGAGTAATCAGTGAATATATGAAGTTTCTTCCCACCTTTTGGTACTAAGAAACCTCTAAAAATGAGAAGTGAGATTTATATTTCTGATTATAGAAGATGAAAGAGTGGTTAATGATTCTAATGAATTTGAGTGAAAAAGGAACAGAATTCCCACGAACAATACCTTAATTAACTAAAAATGCTATATGCATTATTAATGCTATTAATAAAACAAAAAAAATCTTGTATTATAATTTATTAACTTGGTTTTATACATTTTATAAAAATATTTAGGATATCTATGCAAATCAGGAAATATTTATGTTCTATTTAGGTTCCAATCTTAAACCTTCATATCAGATTTTGTGAATATATCTTGTTCTCAGGACAAAATTCTATTGTTAGTCAAATCTGCAAAAAAATGAATTTTGAATCTACATTTTCCATAGATAACCAAGGTTATCTATTCTATGATTTTACTCTATCCTAAAATCTTTGTCTAATTATAGAATACCCATATTATCAGAATTATTCTTAGGCAAATTCTAATACAGTCAAATTAATAAGCATACTAACTTTGTTGATACATGTACTGGACATACCTCAGGAATTCTCTTAACTTCTTATTTTCAACATTGATCAACTTTTTCTTTAGCAATAGAAAAACAATTGATAATTTCTCTGATGTTAAATATCCTAAACACTACATAGAAATACTGCAATCCTATCAAAACATTAGTAGCAAGTAAAAAAAATAATCACAAATACCCAAACATTCGTTATCATTAGATTTGATTACAATAGGTCTTTCCAAGACATCCAACAACAGTTACAAAAATTGAAGCAAATACCCACATTAATTCAGTGATGAAGGCTACAGTCCATGGAAAACATTCATCTCATTTTTATTCAAATGGAAGTAGTATTGGGGGATTAATTTTTATTTTCTTTTTCATTATTATAATTACTGAGTGAAGAAAAATAAAACTTGTTCAAATAGTAGGTAAGCCCTTCTAATCTCCATCACAATCTCAAACAGTGATTGAATATACTCTGGAAAAGAGTTGTCATAAGATTTACAATTCAAAAAATTAAAAGCATCAAAGAATCAAGAATAAACATCTTGGGATTTATCTGCTTCATGTGCATCATTAAATAAATCCAAGCCACATATGAAATTTGAAATTCCAATAATATAACCAAAAGGACTGAACTATATCAATCAAGAATCTGTGTGAAACAATATTATAACTATGAAAACAGTTATTAACTCAAGTACTGTAGTAATTCAAATATCAATAAACAAGATTCTGCTCTTTATTCTTTTAATCCTTCAATAGACAAGATTTAATATGAATAAGTAATGCATCCAATGGTTTCAATGAATTCTTTGCTGGTAAAAATATTCATCAGAAGATACACTTTTTTTTTAAGAGAAAAATGGTTAGGATTTGCAGATATCATATAGGAAATCTTATTATTCCATCTTTTTTTTCATTTCAATATTGTTATTAGTATTATTATCTTTAATTATGTATCATCAATTATATCTTTATTCAAATAAATTTATGTTGTTATTATTTCACTTAATATTCATTTGTATCATTTAGTTTGCATGTGTATTCAATTTTATATAATTTTATTATTGTTATATGTTTATGTAATCTCATTACTTTGTTTTAATTTTCCTAATCATTGATAAATTAATAAAACAAAAGTAAACTTTCTTTAAATTCTCTCCCTATCAGATAATATTGTTAATTTTTGCATATGAAATAAATATAAACTAAAAGGTTTGAGAATTATTTTCATTTGAGAGCCAATATAGTGAGAAAGTCTGACCATAAGAATGAACTAAAACATTGAAGATATAAATTGATGAGTCACATTTATTCTATCCTGAGGCAAGTGGATGAAGAGAGAGTTAGTTCGTTCCTTGGAGAGAGTACGAAGGGAGAAATTAAGAAGAGATAAATATAGCAGAAAAATAAGAGAAAAAGATAGAACTAATTCCATCAGGATAAAGCTGGTCTCTGATTCATTAGAAAATGTCTGACTTTTTCAGGTATGTTGGGCAATTGAGATATGGCATTCTAGTTACCTCAATTGATAGTTGTTCCATTTTTGTTAAATATTGTTTCTTTGATTTTTTTTTAACTAATTGGGAAACAATAAACATGATTTTGAATAGAAATAGATATAGTAAATTTTCCACATACACATACTGTCTAATCTGGATAGACCCTGTGCTCACTTATCTGCATCCAAATTGACTTTGATGTTTGCAGATCCCTACACTGGCACCACCTCTATGCCATACTCAGTTCTTCTGACAGGATTAGATTAACTGCCCTTGTATTCTTTTTCCTTTCTTTGAAAATCTGTATCACTTTTGCAGTCCTTGCTTATTTCTTTTTACCTTTTTGCTTGATTCCATTTTATTTCTAAGTTATACATATTAGCCCTTTGCAACAAAAAAACTTGACATAGAGCTCCTTTCTTTATGTCAAGTTGTTCTCTTGCATTTTAATCCCAAGATTTCTTTACCTATATCTCATTTTCTTCTTTTTTTGTTCAAGTAGAGATTGTTCCATGGGATGGTGTAAATGTTTCTCCTCTTAGTGGGTTCTATCCTATCATTATCATTTTTTATAGTGATTATTGAGTGACATTTGCCAATTTTCAACTTTTAATAACAAAGCATTTCCAGGCTTTATAGCTCATCATCAGTGCAACAACAAAAAATAGAACAATATAACAATATACAGAGTAAATATAACATAAACAGCACTATGGCAGAAAAATTAATTATGTATGTAAATAAACAACAAAAATAATTCTAAATGTAGTAGTGCTTTTGATTTTATTAAAAATCCTCTTCAGCTACACTAAAACTTATGAACAAATTCTATTGAGTGTTCTAAACAGTAGTGTTATGGTAACATATTCTAAACATTAAAGTACATATGTATTTAAATTATAGTATATGTTTTTAACAATAAATATAAATATATCAAGAACTTATAATTAATAAATTAATTTAGAATTATATATACAGTGACCATACATCCTTTATTTAAGAGGAAAATCCTTTATTTCAATACTCTGTCCTTTAGATTTTTTTCTAAAATGGCCATTTTGTCCTTTATTTTGTATTGAAATACTAAATTGAATACGGTGCACAACAGACTGTCCACAAATTATTTAATTTACATTTTCTGTGAGAGTGTTATGTTTCTGTGTTATGTCATCTGCGAAAAGATCAAAGAATGGCAACAAAATGACAAGTCCTGCTAACATAGATGGGTTTGAATTTTTAAATATTTCAAAGATAATCACACATTCTTAAATCATTTTAAAAATTGTTGAATTTTTCTTCTATCTTCCTAAATTTAATGCTCCCACTGAATGGGTATTTTCATTAGTAAACATTGGAAGCATGTATTTATAGCAAATGCAACTTCAGCATGACATGTATAGAGTTTTACAAATTTTTAAAACATAAACCCAATTTGTTAAAAATGTTCATTCTGGTGAAAAATATCAAAATTAATTTTTTTTAAAGTAATATTATGATTGTTTAAAACATTGTGTTGTTCATTATTATATATTGTTTATTATATTCTATAATAAATATTATAAGGCTTTACAGTTTTAATGAAACAATTAAATGCAACATGCTTTTTCTGATTTGTCCTTTATTTTCTCCAAAAAAAATATGATCATAATTATATAAGATACAATTTTATAAAATAATATATTTTAGCACCATTTCTTCATATTTAAATTTGTAGCATAAATTATACATCTCTCCTTGATTCCGATACCACTGCCAGGCATTGCTAATTGCTGACAGTTCTACTCTATTAATTAGTTTGATGTTATTTATTTTTTATAAATCGTTAATGCCTCTGCAATCCTACCTCTTTTTTGAATTAATTTCTGTCTACAATAATCTATTTTCATTCCATCATATATCTAAATTATTTATTTGTGCTCTCTGCACTATAGTTGTTTTTGCTCCACTTTTGATATCATATTTGTGCTCTAGTAATCTCTTACATAGCAATTTGATTGTATACTCTACATTAGGGGTGGCCAACATATGGTACTTGCACCAAAAGTGATGCATTGCATATTAGAAGTGACGCACTGAACCCCAGAGAAAAATTTTTTAAAAATTTCTTATACGATTTATCTATATATAAATCTGAAATGCCTGTGCACGCCTGTTCACTTATAACGAAGAACAGCTGAATGGGTTTTTATGAAACCACTTTTGTTTGTTAGGAGATTTACGCAGGAAGATTTAAAGACAGATATTGATTATTAGAAATTAATTTTATATATTGTAACTGATATAAATTACTTGATATAAAATCCAAGATGGAAGATTAATGCTATTTGAGCAACCTCATTGTGTTAGCTGGGCAATATCATTGGATTACTAAAAGGGATATAAATTTGTATGGCGCATCTTAACTAAAAAATGAAAAAATTGACGCGTCAACTATGAAAGGTTGGCCACCCCTGCTCTATATAAATATGCTGTTTGTTTGTAACATTATCATAAAACAGGATTTCATATACTCTTAGTAGTACATACAGATTTAATTTATTTTTATTGTTGTGCATAAATCTATTAAACGTAATTTTATAGCCAGTAGTTCTTCTTATTTTTCTTTTAAATCGAAGAATGATGTCATTTGTCTAGTGTGCATGTTTTTCTTATATCTTGCAGCAAATTAATTACCAAATTGAGTTAATTACTTAATATGTTACTACAACATATATATGTTTTTACTTATTTAGGATTTTGCAAAATGATCCACTTAAAGGATTCCTGAACTTTTTTTTTTATTTCATCTTTTAATTTATTCTTTACATCAATGGTTCTTAACCTGGGATGTGAGAAAGCATTTTCGGGGATGTGAGAAAGGTTTCTAAATTTTCGATGGAAACTATCACCTGTGAGAAACTAGCAAATGTTATGTCGACTTTTGAGACCTGCATTCTTTACCTTTGCCTCAGCGCATTGCATTTACCAGCAAATGCAGTATAAAAAAAACTGGTGATATGTGCATGTGTATGCATACTCTGAGTATAAACTTTATGAATATTACAAATGTAGTTTGATGAAGAAACTAATACTAATTCTCTTTAATTCACCAACATTTCACCATCAGTTAACGTTGGATTTTATTCCAAGGAAAATAAGCAATAATTTGTAATAACATAGCCATTAAAAATGAGGTATTGTTTAATATGTATATGTAAATTTATTTGTATGTTTTTTAATAAAAAATTATCTTGAAATAGATGTAATTTGTTAAATAACAAAATAAAAACACATTTTTCAAGGGGGTGCAAGAACTTACTTTTAAATTCAAGGGAGTGCCAATCACTAAAAAGGTTAAGAACCACTACTTTATATAATAATTGCATAATATTTTTTCTTTCAAAAATTTGGCAGAAAATTTGTGACCACTATGCAAGAAAATATGGTATTATGGTATTAATATTTGCAACTGCCCAAAACCATAAATCTGAATTTCTAAAGAAATTCAGATTTATAGTTTTGGGCAGATTTATGGTATTTGCCAGTAAAATTTAGTCATTTTTACTAGTAAACTCTGGCCCACATCCATATAACAGTATGAAGGTATATAAATTATATATGAAAGTTTTATAAAATTGCCAAATCTCATATATCATTTGTAATTTTAATTATTTACACACAAAATATTTTTAATTAAATAAATGCTTTGTATTTTATTTGTTATTTTTAAAATATTCAATATAAACTATACTTTATTATTATTTATTAATTTTTTTTAAATATAAATACAGGAATACCTTTCACAGTTATGTCTAATGGCCAGTTCCAAAAAATTACTATTATGCAAATCTAATGAAACATTGTTGGATATGTGAATATCTTTTCAGCATTCAAATTATTGTATCGATTCCTATAAATAGGCATCATTAGAAAAGTCTAATCCTTAGATTTGTGCGACAGTCGAAAATTTTTGTCATAATTGATGAGTTAAAAATTAAGGAATAAAAATTAAAATTGTAGTTTATATTATTGCCAATAGATGGCAATAAGTGTTAGTAGAAGGGATAATGTGGTTTAACTAATTTTTAACACTACCAATATTTGTCATGCTGGCATCACATCATTACAATAATGACATCATCATAATAACATACTGCCATTGTGACAGATATTAGTGTTGTTAAGTGATCATTTAAACCAGGGATGTCCAACCTTTCGACTTCCTTGGGCAACAATTGAAGAAAAAAATTGTCTTGGGCCGCACATAAAATGTACGAATTCTAATGATAATTGTTAAGGAAAAACATTAGTAAATAATGTACAATATATGATATTCACTGTGATAAATAAGCAAAAATATCGTAGCATAATAAACTTTTGACTTCTTTTCATTCAGAATTTTTTTTAAAATCATTGAGCAGGTCAAAAAGTTTTAATCACTGAAATAAGAAATATTTTAGAAAATGGAAATAAGAAATGTAGATAGGTATTTAAATAATAAAAACTTCATTAATTTTTTATATATTTTTAGTACAAAAATGAAACAAATTTCTTTATTAGTGGGATATTTGATGATGATAGGGTGTTGTTAGGGTGTTTCATTAAAAAGTATTACAATGCCATGTGAATTTAAAAAATAAAAAGTAAATACATGAAAATCTCAATGTTTTAAGAAAGTTTGATTTTATGTTGGGCCGCATTCATTACAGTATTGGGCTGCATGTGTCTCACGGGCTGTGGGTTGGACAGCTCTGATTTAAACCATATGTTATCCATACACTGCTAATACTTATTATCATCTATTGATGATAATATAAACTACAATTTTAATTTTTATTCCTTAATTTTCAAATTATCAATTACGACAAAGAATTTTGACTATTGCAGAAATTCGACATTGCATTATTATGCCATCATGATGTCATACCAGGACTGTTATATCATCACCATGGCAAACGCTATTGGAATCCATTGGCTTTGTATCCAATTTTAATGTTAATGTAGCCAGCATAGCTGTCATGATGATGTCATTTTGCTGCAATGATGACATCATTGTGATGTCGTGATTTATTAGTGTTTTGTGATAGCAATTCAATTCAATTTACTCAATTCATCATAATGAATTGTCATTGCAGTGACAATTATTAATAATTTAGAAATTAAATAAAAAAATTGAAATTGTAATTCATCTAAAAAGACAAACTCTTCAGTTGGCACAGTAATATAATAATGGCCTCCATCTAATGATTCCCTATATGCTTTCAGAAGTTTTTTCAGTGATATTCCAAAAATCACTGCAGATCCCTGAAAAGAATTACTCACTCATATAAATGAGCAGGAAATATCAAGTACTAATTGAATTCACATTGATTAAGGAACATATTCAATAGGAAAAATGGTTTTTTTTTAATAGAAATTTTTCTCTCTTAAAAAGAAATAAAAATAACTAATAAAGAATAATACTTTGTGCAAAATCAAAAGTAGAAGTGTTAGCTAGCTTTAGTCAGGTTAGCTACTGTGATACTTACATTACTGTGTTTCAGAGTTGCTGAATACAGCCATACATCTATATATAGTATGTGTGTCTATATCAATATATATTAAAATAATGATATTTTTATAGTTAAATCATAACAGTAAAATTTCAAATTTATATATAATAAAAATTATGGTAACAAATAAATGCCAAAATTAAGAAATGTGGCATTATTGAAGCCCATTATCTGCCAGATAGCTATTCAATATGCAATATAATATTGTATTTATACATTTAAGATAAGATTTTAGAAAAATCTCAATATTAGTTGGAAAGTGATGAAAATGCATTATAATGAATTATTCCACTGTAATTAAATTCTCAGTTGGAAAATTATAAACAAATTCCACACTAAATAAAGTTGCATTTTGTAAGGTATTCCTGTATTGATTTTTAGATAAATAATCAGGAAACTTGTTATTTGTCATTTATCTATATTAATTGAATTCTTATTAAACAAACTATTATATTTTTATAATTTTAATGTAAAATTAATTTTACAGAAAAATGATGCTGATATTTCAATACATCAAGACAGCTCCAGCATGGATGCAGATGATTCAGATATAGGAATGTCAGTGACAGCAGATAAAATTAGTGATATTTTAAGTGGTGAATGGCCAGAAAAACACAATAATAATAATAATAATAATAATAATAATAAAGATATGAAT
Source organism: Olivierus martensii (assembly GCA_000484575.1). Lineage (NCBI taxonomy): Eukaryota > Metazoa > Arthropoda > Arachnida > Scorpiones > Buthidae > Olivierus > Olivierus martensii. The sequence goes on along the minus strand of AYEL01081194.1, from coordinate 7,848 downwards.
AATTCACCAAAGCAAATTCGTAATTATGAAACAAGAAGTTCAGCAAGAAAAAATGGAAGAATAGAAGAAAATACATCTGAACGCAATTCTCTCTTAGTGAATAAATTACGGGAAAAAATTAAATCTATTGTTAAGAACAGTTCATTTAATAATATAAATGCCTTAGAAAGACCCTCCAAATGTAGAAAAATAACAGATGAAAATGATATTGAATATACTGAAAGTAGTGAATTGAATAAAAGTGAAGGAAATAAATTAAGTTCCTCTTTTCCATTTTCTGAAAGAGAAAGAAAGAAAATCTTATATGAAGCATTGTTAAGACCAAGAGAAACAGATCCTCCATTAGAAATTAAATTAAGTTCTTCAATAAAAGTTGCATTAAAACAAATAGAAAACATAAAAGAAATGTGTCAAAATTGGTGTAAGTCAACAAATTTGCTCAATATATCTTTGCCTATGACTTTACTTAATGAACATAATGAAAAAATAAGAGATTTATATTCATTTGTTTATGACATATATATAATGTCATTATCACATACAATTTTGAAAAAATCTCAAAATGATATTGATGTAAATGATATTCTCATACTTTTGAAATATTTGATAACAAATGGAGGTTTTTCAATTGATGATATTTCCAAACTCATGAATGAAGATATTCAATGGCTTTAATATATATATAATGAAATCATTATATTATCATATCAAATTGTATATTATATATAATATTTTCCATATATAAAAATTTGGAAATAATTTCCATATAACCTCTATCACATTACATTTTGTATATACATTATATAATTTTTCATATATAAAACAAACATAAAATTTTATCATAGTATATGTAATGATCAGAAATAATTGCAAGTATTTAAAATTCAGTTCTGATCAGCATCTAAAAATTTCTATTAATTTGATTACCAGAATAAATTTATAATTTTATATTTTTGTAAAGTTATAGATAAATTTTATAAAAGTTAACAAAATATATTTTTATGTATTAGAAAATGTTAGCTTAGAAAATTGTTTATTGAGAAAAATTCTCATAATATTTTTCTTATAAAATGGTTATCATGGTAAAATATTTTAATGATAATTCTTGCTTTTTAGTAAAAAACAAGAATTATCATACAGTATTAACTAAAAAACTATATTTGTTAAGCGTGTAAAGAATCAATTTTATTATTTATCTTCAAATGTTTCTATATGATCTAAAGAACTGAAATAACTAAAATCTGACTTAACTGGATTTAAACTTTAAGATAACTTGAATTAAACTAATAATAAATTTATTTATATTTTGTTTCAAATATACATTTTGAGTTATTTTAAATATAACATTTTCTCTATTCAGATTTTTTAAGAGAGTTTTTATAATTAGCATTGATATTGCCAATCCATAAACAGATATCTCTTTTGAGTTAGCATGGAAAAAGGATTATGTTATATATAAAACAAAATGTTGTTAAATGATTACATTTAACTCAAAATGTGTATTCAAAGTAGAATGGTGTATAAAAAAAATAATACTTTCTGAAATAACTTGAATTAAGAATCAAATTTTATCTAAATTGTATTCTTGTAAATTAATCTTCTGTTTCTTTTAATTATAAGAAATATTTGAAACATAAATAAAGTTGACATTTTCATTTTCAGTAATAGTAATTTTTAATAGATTTCATAGCTCTTTTACAAATAAATAAATAAAAGAATGCTTTTCCAACAATGAAAGGATAAATGTAGAAAACAAATTTAGATATAAATAAAAATTTAAATTATATATTAAATCATTATTTTAATGGATATATCTGATAAATTGCTATAATGGATCTTTATTTTATATCAGAATTATATTCCTGAAAATTTGACTTTAACCAAAACCCAAATTTCCATTGACATAGTGTTTTAAATCAGGGTTAAATTCTTAGATTTTGGTATTAGAGGAGATATTTAATAATTTTTCTCATCTGACATTACTATATTGTTAATATTGGAATTAAATTAATCAACTTTATTAATGACATTAATTGTAAAATTTTATATAACAGTTACATATCATGCTTTCTATAAAGAAAATTATTTTTTAATAAAAACTAAATTAGAAGTTATGTCCATAATTAGTTTTTTAAATTCCAGTTCTCAATTATTCTCTAATCATAAACAATTGTGCCAATCCAGTCCTTATCATAAATCTCTGACATTCATGGAGATCTGCTGGACTATAGGATTGGGATCTATGAGGTTGCTACTGACCATTCAGATTTTCTAAGGAATAGGTTTCTAATTCGATCTTGAGTCCTCTGGAAGCAGAAGCGTTTCTACCCAGACAGTGAATGTCCTTGTGCTTCCTAGTATTATAATGTTGCTAGGCAATATTGTGTTCTTCAGTTAATATTCATATAAAATATATTCTAATATGTTTAAATATATATATAGTATATTTGAAAAACATGGTTTTTGCCAATCTGACTGAAAAACGAAGAAATCAACTTGAAAATAAATAGATTATATGCAAGTTTCTTCTATATTTTCAGTTATTATTTAATACAAACATCATAATTTTCAGAAGGTACAAGGTTAAGAGTTCTATATATCTTTAATTTTTTCGATTTGAAAAAGATTTACTTAGAGCAAAATTGAAATTCGTACTGCTATGTATATATTATGTACCATATCCATCGAAAATTGATTCTATACCGAAATCATTTTACTGATCTTCATTGGATTGTCTCCAGGAGGAATATTTTTTAATTGAAAAATTATTTTATACATTAATTTCATTTGTTGCTTCAAATGTCATATTTATTGAAATATTATCATTAGACTAAATGAATAACAACTATAGTCTATTTCAAGATAACCTGACAGTAAATCTCTACCATTGTTGTGGGTATTTCTACACAAAGAAAAATAGTCCCTATTAAAGTTAATATTTTAAAATATAAAAAATGATATATTATCCTATAATTTGTTTTGGAAAATAAAATATCGAAATATTAAATTATTGAGATGATAAAAATGTATATATATATATAAATCACGTGACAAAATTTAACAAGAAATTATTTACAAATCGCGTATGAATACAGTGTTACCTTTGGTGGTTTGCTGTCAGGTTATCTTGAAACAGACTATAGTAGAAATTTGTTCTTTTTGAATTTATTAAAGTATAAAATCACGTGATCATTTATCAATATGGGTGCGTTCCAAATCTCAACAGTAAATCATCAGTGATTAGTCTCTTTTGACGTCAGAAATAACTCAACATCAGTATGTTTCTGGAACGACTTTCTGAGTGTGGAGATAAGATGGCTGCTAACATGATGATGATGACAATAATGAATGTTATAACTTCATTAGCGTCATTAGAAAACACTAAAATTTATTTGCTAGTAAACAACAACGATGATAATGATTTATAACACACACTAACTTTTAAAATCTTATCATCTAGTAGGAACTACTTTTTCCGCAACATTGGATAAACGGTGTAAACCGGTGTCAACAGTCTCACCACCTTTCAAATCGATTACTGTGTTGACTGTTTGATGAGCTCAACACTGGCTTGTTGAACTTTGGAACGGTTTGCTGAGATACCCTATTATATCGTGATGACACCATCGGTATGTTTACGTTATGTTACGGTGATGCCATAGATCTTGTGACGACATCCCGAATTCAAACCAAATAGTTGATTCGAACGAAATTATTTTACCATATAATTTATTATAGCATTTGGAATACATTGGATTTTTGTGTCCAATTTTAATGAAATCTAACCAGAGTATTAGGTCACGGTGACGACGTCATCGCAGCTAGGGCTCTCGCACGTTCATCGCTTCTAATAAAAACAGCTATTTAACTTTTATAAGCATTCATTTCTTGCGCAATTCGTAAAGAAAATACTTATCATGTACTCTGTTATTGGTTATACTGATTTATATGTATAATGTCAATATGATAAATAAATATTAGTAATTTCGATAAAATACTTTTAATTAATGATGTCAATAGTGTTTTATTTAATTCCGTGTTTTAAGAAACCTAACTGATATTACATAATAGATGCATTTACATTTTCAAACAATTTATTGGCTAAGTTATATATCGGGTAGGCCAAACTGCGGTTCTTTGGTACCTTCATTGCAAATCTATACCATGAAAGTCAATAGCAAATATGAAGCAAATACTTAAATAAGTTAAGCAAATTACAAATATTATTATTTTATCTATTGTAAAAAGGATGCATCTATACGAAATAAATGCATCTGAAATAAACAATTTTCGAAATCATAAGATTACCCGAAAAACTGATGCTATTCTCATTGATCCGGAGAGAAAATGCGGCTCTCGAGTATTTGAAATTCTCCTATGTAGCTCGTAGTGACATGAAATTTGGCCACCCTGTTATATATTTTCCCTTTTAAAATTACATATTTATAGAAACCAAGATCTCCTATAAGAGTGCAACCCGCAAAGTACTTTGTAATAAGTATAGAGTCTATAGACCAAGTGTGTATGACAAATAAGAATAAACTATATGAGATTTTTTTTAATTGATTAAAAACTGTTATGCAAAGATTTTGGAATAAAATTGAAGCATTTTTATTTAACAGTATTATTAATTCCCTCTTGCTTGTTAATTTACATCATCACAGACTTGTTCAAATTCTTAGCAAGTTCTATATTTGACAAAATCAGTTATAAACACTTTTCTCTGAAAATACTTTAAAACAAATATTTAATAATTTTGGTGATTGTTTAATTCTATACGTAAAAAAGTTTTGATATTTGAATACATTTTGTTATAGAGCAGGGGTGGCCAAACTTCATGTCACTATGAGTCACATAGGAGAATTTCAAATACTCGAGAGCTTGCATTTTCTCTTTGGATGAGTGAGAATGGCATCAGTTTTCTGGTAATCTTAATAATGATTTCAAAAATTGTTTATTTCAGATGCATTTATTTAGTATAGATGCATACTTTTTACAATAGATAAAAAATAATATATCTGTAATTTGTTTAACTGAAATAAGTATTTGCTTTATATTTACTATTAACCTTTCATGGTATAGAGCCACATTGAAGGTACCAAAGGGCTGCAGTTTGGTCACCTCTGTTATAGAGTATAATAATAATAATAACTAATTCTAAAAAGAAAAGTTTTATTTTCTTTAATATTACCTCCTTTAAAATCATGGAACATATTTTAATAATTGCTACTATAAAGAAATATTTGTACATTAAAATTAAGAAAAGCAAAAAAATAAAATCAACATAAAAAATTATTTCAGCATATTACATAACTTTTAGTTTTTCAGCAATTGAGTCTGATTCATAAATATATTTTTGTTTAACTTTGGCCTTTTTGTGATTTTAGAATAAGTTTTTAATTCTCATTATATGTTAATTTCAATACTTATTTTATAAAGTTTCGAATTTTCTATTGGTTTCCATCTGTCACGACAATAATTCTGTACTCATATTATACTTCTAACCTATTTCTTGGAAATATAGAGCCGGGAGCCCTTTTGAAAAAATATTTCTACAATTCGGTTCTGAACAACCTCCCATATTAGCAGAAAAGTGCCCAAATCACGATATGAACGTACAGCAACTGCTGACCAAAAATGGCGACCAATGAGTATACTCTCTATCTAGAGCAGTGCTGACCAATTATAATGAACCTGAGAGCCATAGCCTGTTTACTAGAGATATGGAGGGCCGCAATTACAAAAAGGGGGAGGGGCTTTGGTACCTAATACACTATTGTCTCAACAAACGAAACGCATAAATATAGCGCATTTTGGAAACCAATTTTATTTCCAGATTAAAAACCTTATTACAAAATTATATTTACCAGATTTCATCCAATAAACATATTAACAAAAAGTTATAAAATATAAACAGTTAAAAAATATTAAAAAAGTACCTATTTAATGTGATAAGTGAGGGCGGGCTGAGCATTTGCAAGGGACTGGATACTTATACCCAGCGCCGGATTACCCTTTAGGCGGAGTAGGCAATTGCCTATGGGCCCCGCAACATTAGATTAAACTGTATATAATATATATATAAACACAAAGAAATCCTTAAATGAAGAAATTTTGATTACAACAAAGAAATGTTTGATTGCAGTATTAACAAATCTTAATGAATACAGATTTTTAATAAATATCTGTTCGGGACATAGTGTTCGGTAATTAAATTCTCAGGTTATTAAAGAAATGCTTCTTCTTAATGAGAGGAACTTAGATTACAATAATGAAAATGAACAATCACAAAAATTTATAATATAATTATATCTTGTGCATCAAGATTCTAGATAATTAGTACCTAAATATTTATTCCTTTGATAAGATTTCCAAAGATTTTTTTAAATAATTTTGATTACATTCCTAAAACTGTTGTGTAATAAAATCATATTCGTAAAATTATTAGGTGACTGGGCCCCGAGATTTCGACTGCCTAAGGGCCTCCATCTTGTTTAATCCGGCACTGCTTACACCCATTCCTATTGTAGTTATCCGCAGAATATGTAAAAGTGAAGAATATCCAAGGCAGGTTCTGAGTCGATTCTTAACTATCTTCGTGTTAGAAAATGCATTTTAACACAAATAAGTACTATCAAACACTGATATTTCTTTCCGACCAAAATCACAAAAGTTAGGAAAACATTCGTTAAACAAAGCAGTTTACCCATGTGATTTGTTATGAAAAAGTCATTTTCCCACTCCTCCTGATATACTCGATTTTCATTTTCTATTTTACGTTTTTTCTCACTCATTTCACAAATGCAACGAACTCATAGTAAATAAAAATTAAATTAAACAATAAAATACAGTGGTGATCGGTTAACGAACAGTTCGGATAACGAACACTTTCGAAAGGTTTTTTATGTTCGGATAACGAACACTTCACAGAACAAACTGTGGGATCCGCGGACTGACGGAATGACAGGCATGTGCTCAGTTGTAGGCAGCCATCTTTGATTTCTGATAATTTACAAAATTAACTACAGAGTGCACTATTATTCAGGCATTCCATTTGTATGGTATGTATTACATATGATACAACAGTCAACTGATAGAAAAAATGAATACATTAATTAATAATAATATGGGGTTAAAGGGTTTGTATCGTATATAATACGGTTGACGTTAAGTGGTTAACAGGTTAAAAAGTAAACGAAAACACAATATTGTGTATATATAGCACTATATTTTCTTTTATAATTAAAAAAAATCGTATATGATACGGTTGACGTTAAGTGGTTAACAGGTTAAAAAGTAAACGAAAACACAATAGTGTGTATATATAGCGCTATATTTTCTTTTATAATTAAAAAAAATATTACAAAAGTAAATATAGAGGACGATGCGATCGATAAATTCTGTGATTTATTTAACTATCATATAAGTAATTTTGTTGATAAATATGTTTCCTTAAAAATTTATAAATGTAATTCTGTAAATTATTTATTTATCAATAAAAATACCAGTTATATGTTTCATTAAAGTATTTTTTATTCCAGTAGTACGCAAAAATAATAATTTGAATTTGTCATTCAACAAAAATGTTTGGCCATGCTTGTTATATAATCATGGATTCTATATATACCTGTATATATATACAGTGATTCTCATGGTTATTCGTACGAATAGTGAAATCTTTATTTATCCGTAATTAAAAATATATAAAAGTAATTCATCGTGTTTATTTTATTATTAATAATTTATTTATCCTGTCAAAAGGAAATTTAGAAAAAATTAGCTTAAAAAATGGCATAAATTAATTTATAAAAAATATTTAAAGGAAACATCGCAGCATTTTAGCTCTCA
>AYEL01081190.1:0-10186 GCA_000484575.1 Olivierus martensii | reverse complement strand
CCATGTCTACGCAAATTGTATAAGATTTTAGGAACCCACGCCCTGTCAAACGCTGAACTAATATCCAATGAAATCTACAAACAATTACATAAGATTTTAGGAACCCACGCCCTGTCAAACGCTGAACTAATATCCAATGAAATCAACAACAATTACTTTTTTTTTGAAAGCGCATTTTGTGCTCGCTATTTAGCATAAAGTATGGCGTCAATAGTACTACATTGCGGAGTAAACCCATATTGGTGAATGTTCAACTTACAACCTCTATGGAGGAAGTGATTAATTCTATTTATTAGAATCTTTTCTAAGACCTTCCCAAATCCGGGCAACAAACTAATTGGCCGATAACAATTGGGTTTATCCATAGTCCGCTTACCAGGCTTAGGTATCGATTTACAGATTGCCTTCTTCCAAACATCAGGAAATATTCCCTCACGCAAGCATGCATTATATATGGAAACAATAAGACCAGGGTGTATTGAGAAAATATGTTTAGCTATTTCTGAGGTGATTGAAACATGTACGGGTGCCTTTCTGTTTGCTAAGCCATTCACTATACCTTGTATCTCCTCTCAAGAAAAATATAAATCATCCTCTGCAACATATGGCTGCTTACTAGAGTAACGAATCAGCTGATGTGTAGTATTATCCTGGCCGGGATCATCCGTAGGGAAAAAATAATCCATAATAACACCAACTGCCCTATCAGAGCTAAAACACAAATTACCATTAGCATCAGTTAGCAGAGTAGGCGGCATGGCTCTAGTATCAGAGCTTTTCAGAAAAGTGTATACTTTACCCCAAGGGTCCCGATTCCCCTCCACATCACAAAACTCCTTCCAAGATCTGGATTTACTGGTACGAATTTCCCTCTGATAACTTCTTTTTGCAAAAAGGTATTCCCGGTGCAAAGAATTCCGAAGAGACTGATTCCGACAAGACTGATATCGCCGACGTAAAGTATTAACCAAGCGCCTACTGGTTGTTAGAGTTGGAGTCCACCAAGGGACAGAATGTTTTTTCTTAATGTGTATCGGAATGTTTCTGCTACAGCAGTATTTTATAAGGTCCGTGAACTGATTAACTATATAATTAATGTCGTAACCAAATTGTATTTGTTCCATTAAATCGAGTATGCCATCTATGTAATCCTGATGAAAAGAGTCCCAGTTAGCTCTGTTGATATTGTATCTAGAAGTAGAGTATTCATCAATAAACAAGGAAGAGCGATCAAATCCAAAATCTAATTGATAGCGTATGTACCTATGCTGAGATAAGGAGTCATCCTGACTAAGTTCCCATTGTTTAATATACCTAGTAGCAGATGTATTAGACACAGTTAAATCAATATAACTTTCTCCCTGATGTCCACTAAAGGTGGGCTCCCTATTGTCATTGTGAAATATTAGGTCATGCGTCGCCAAAAAGTCCAAAAATACCTCACCTCGTCTGTTCTGCAATCTGTCACCCCATACCGGAGATCTAGCATTACTATCTATACTAATTATAAGAGGATAACTTGTATTAATGTCAATAATCTGCTGAAGGGAATTACATTGTATAGTAATATCACCAGCTGGGGTAAAGTACGTAGAATTTAAAATAATTTTATGCCTACCATGTTCAATAAGAACAGAAGTGGTAATCTCATTGCTCATCTCCGGAACGAGTGAGGCCACGACATTACTATCAGTGACTACGACTGCTGTTGCAATACCCATAGTGTAGATTCTAAAATAAGATGGAAACCCTAAGATGTTTTGCTTTGCGTATGGTTCTTGTATGAGAATGACATGTATATTGTTATCATGTATGTATTTGACCAAGTGATTAGTTGCCGCAGAAGATCTGTCTAAATTGACCTGTAATATATTTATGTGGCGCATTAATATTGTGTGTGTGCATCAGCAAGCTGACACTGGTACCTAAAGAAGGGACAATGACGATCACGGGCTCTGTGATAAGGATCAACTCAGGATTCTGGGTTGTGACATCCTCTGTTGTACTTCAGACAGTTGGTGCACTGAAACTCTTCTCTTCGACCTATGCACCAGCTCGACTCATGGCCAGTTCCCGCACAGTTAGGACAGACCACTTTGGCTTTACATTGTCTTGCTAGATGTCCATAGGCCCAACACTTGTAACATCAATGGAAGCTGTAGAAATCCCTAACCTTGTGCAACGACCAGCCAATACTCAAAAAGTCGTTACTCTCTGCTATAGCCCTCCTTGTCTTCGGGTCAACCTCCACCACCCAGGAGCACAGGTTTTGGTCTGCCCTCTTACCAATTTGGAATGCCGGTTTAAAGTTGTTTGCCGACAACAACTCTGCATCGATGTGTTCGTTGAAAATTTTCACACTGCTCCTAAGGGCCTCTGCGGAGATGTCTAATGGTGTCCTGGTTATCATTATCCTTGGTTTCCTCTGGATAGATCCTCTGTTTTCCTCTTTAGTGTTAGTATTAGTGGGTCATAAGGACGATTAACATAAAAATAGTAAGATTAAAAAGTAAGCAACAAAAGTTGCAGGGTAAAGCAGTCACTTACCATCTTGGAGAATTCAGATTCAATTTCAAGTTCCACACCTTTAGTTTTTCCAGGAGAGTTGGGTTTGAACCCAGTCCTGAAATTAACAGATTAAAATTAGCCTATGTAAATATGGCTATATGTATATCAGATCTACATAAGTTGGGGATTGCATATCCTTTAAGGGTAAATAGATTCAAGCAGGTAGTAAACTGCTTCTTTCATGTCCATATAAACATAAATAAACACAACACTACATAACAGTGAAAAAGTTTTTTAAAGCACAATCTGAAATGTTTTGATTATGCTTATTAAAACTTTTCTACTACTATGTAATATTGTGTTTATGTTTATATAAAATTTATATAACTGATACATGCATCTAGAATTTTGATGGAATAGAACAGATAACTTTTTAACTTATTGAGAAAATGCTCAAATATGTGAAATTTTTCAAAAATTTTATTCAAATTTTTCAAAAATTTTATTTTGAAATAAAGAAATAATAGTTCAATGACTATTATTTCTTTATTCATCAAAGAAATAATATTCCAATCTTAGAGAAGTTATTTTTATAATAATTATTCAAAATAGTGTAGGCTATATAATCTCCTTAACAGAAACAGAAGAAGTAGAGTAGGCCATGATTTGTAGAATAAATTATTTTCAAATTCTGATATGAATAGTTTGGCTTCATATAATCTCTTGCTATGCATATCATCCATCCATCTTCAAAAATTAATTTTAAAACATATAAAAGTAAAGAAGTTATATTGCAGTGTTAGTTTTTAAATAAACTTGATATATTGGGTTTAAAAGTTAAAAATTTAAAATTCTCAAAAGAACATAAACCAAGCTACCATACATTATTCTATTGAATTAAAAGTATTTATAGAAGAAATTATATTTTATTTTTTTTACATTAACTTATATATATTTTGTATAAAAATAAAATTATTTCAAAATCGAATCTATATTTTTTATAATTTCAATATTAATATTATATATTATTATTTTTCAGATTGTTGTTTCACTTTTAAATGACAGACCTAATGCAGATAATTTTTCTTATTCACCCATATTACAAGAATGGACAAAAGCAACCAATGTTCGCTTAAGATTATTACGGACTAAAACATTATTAGGCCATTTAATGTCAGTTGCAAGACAAGATCCTACAGTTACCAGAAGAGTAAGAACTATATTTTAAAGAAAATTTCTGAGATATTTAATTATAATGTAATAGTACTCAGCAGTATAATAATATTTACTCTAATGAAGTTGAAATTGTATAGCTTACAATATAAAAGCCCATTACAATGGTAGATTTATATGTTTGCTGAGATTTTGCAAACTTTGTAATATATATAATATATAATACTAAGAAATGAATGGTAGTTAGATAACAAATTACAGATATCCCTCATTTTATGAATAATTTTCATGAAAACTGTTTGTTAGGTGAAAATTCATGAAAACTCATTTCTTATTAATTTCAATGTAAAAAGTTTCCAATTTGATTATTGAGTTTCAGAAAGATCATTGTAATTTTACTTATTGGTGATAAAACATTCCAAAAACTTTAAAATAAATGCAATACTGCATACCATAATGTGACACCAGCAGTTAATTGCCTATTTAGGTTAATATACTATACTTATAATTAATCTACGAAGCACACTCTGAAGTCTGGATTATGAGATCAGGATGCTAACAATAATATACACACCATAATGAGGATTACTATTTTAAATTTATTTTTACTTAAACTATGATGCAAACACTTTTATAGCTACATTAACTATGTTAACAACTGTTTGAATGGAGCAAATGAGAGAAGATCCAAGAAGTGAATTGTAGTGATCAAAAGATAAAAAGGGAAAATTACCCCATCTGAATAATTTAACCATTTACTTTATTCAGAAGTCTGGCTTGAATATATTGATAGTTCAGGTTTGTGAAATTCCCACTCCAGGAGAGTATGTTGACAATGCCTCTTGGAGGAAGAAGGTCAAAGGTTGTACTATGATGTTCACTTACTCTGCTATTTATAAGTTCCAAACAATTATAGCACTTTGAGCAGAAATACTATTATATTTATACCAATAACACTATAAATATACATACAAGATGTTTATTCAGTTTATTCGGAGAGCTTTTGTCTTATTTACAGCCCTCATCAGTGGTACATTCCATTATGATACAGATAATGGAATGGTCAGAGGTTGACAATGGAAGATAATAATTGTAGACTTGAAGTCTGAAAGCTCAAGACTTAAAAGATTTTCTTGATATTTTCTCTGACCCTTCGAACTGTCCTTGTTGATCCCTCTCTCTCTCTCTCTCTCTATCTCTCTGTTGAATACTTGTTTTCTCTTTTTTGTTGATTTTTCCTTCTAAATCAGCGTATTCTTGGGAATCATTTGATCTTATGTTGTTCACTTACTAATCATCAAAATTCATCAGTTAGATATGGGAGCTCCCATATCTATCTGGTAACAACAAGAATAATAACTTCTTCCACCAAAAATAGAGTCATATCCACTAATAGTGGGTCATTTTTATTTCTCTCTCTCCTGGCAGATTATTTAAAGCTTTTATCTTTTATTACTCTTTAGTCCTGCAGATAAATCCAATTCATTCAAGACCTTCTCAACATTTAAATTTTGATATATGTATTTTTAGCTTTGTTCTCATCATTTTTTGTTGAGAGGGGTATACCAGTCACCTCCAGAAGTGTAACCATCTCCAAAAAAAAAATGGTTTTACTGCTCCAAAAAATTTCTCCTAAAATTACATTAGGTTTTTCTCAGAAGTGACTAATGCCTCCCTCTCACTTAAATAACTTTTCCTTCCCTATTTTATTTTTTAATTTTTATTGATTGTTTTTGGTTTTATTGAGTGGGATTCTTTCCCTTCTGATGGTACAGTATGTCCTGATGGGGGGGAAAAGTCTTACTCAATCTACAATTGTAAAAGAATGAGTAAATACATAAAACAAGTTGATTGTACAAATTTTGAGTATTTTTCTTTCTAAAATAATTTTTATGTTCAGTTATTAAAATTAACAATTTTATATAATTTCTAATATAACTAGTCTCACAATAATGCAGTAATTTAAGCTAGTTATTGTCTATTTATTTGTCATTTGTCTTGTTTATTTATTATTCTATTCTGAATTTCCAAATACAGTATATACTTCTATATAAGGATTAAATTTTTATCCTTTCTGTGGAGGTGATGTTACAAACTTCTCGAATATTGAGCATCAATTCGTTAAAACATAATGAATTGATGTTCAACATTCCAAAAACTTTTATAAATAAAAATTTTTTTATAAAGGGGGACTCAGCTTATGTATGGGACAATTAAAAATTGGAAAAATTTCTATTAGTTAATAACTTTCACCATCTAAGTTGTGGCACATCATAATTATGCCTGTAAAAATTTAGGATTGAAAAGTATGTCATATTTTCAATGATAATCTTCCTCTTAATTTTTGTTTTTAAGTTTTTAGTAATTGTTTTAAAAGTTATTAGGAGTTATCATAGAAGTTTAAATTGTAGTTCTTTCAGCCATTTAAAAATGATTGAAAGAACTGAGGAATATCATTAAACAAAGAATGTCTCAAGATAGAATCTTCCTATCAGATTTTATACAAATTTATCTATTTGTTTGAAAGTTATTAATGAAAAACATATATCGGTATATATATAAAAATAATTTTTATTTTGTTTTTAAAATTTATTTTAATTAATTAATCTTTGTATTTCTATACTGACCGAAATGCCACCACTGCCTTAGGTAATATAATTTATTCATATGATAAATATTTAAATTTTAATTTTAATTTTTGTTTATAAATAACTTTATAAAATAATTAGTAAAACCATAACAAATTGTTATATAACTAACAAATAATTAAATTTAAAAAGTTGTATGAATGTTCTTTTGTTTGTTTGTTCTTTTTTGTAGATCAGCCGAAGAGGGCTGAGAAATAGGTTGGAAATATTTTTGATATTAAAGTTTTATTTAATATAGAAATGTTTAATTCTGCAAATAGTGCTAAGAATTTTAGTTACATTATTTAAAGGTATTATAAAGTTATAAGCAGAATTTATAACTTAAAATTAATATGATATTCATTGAAATAAATGGATAATTATTTTTATAATTTAAAAAATTTTCCAAATCCAGTTTATTATTAGAATAAATATGATCTCACTTGTCAGACAAAATGTCAAACATTTGTAGCATGGAAATGTCTTGATATGATGCTAACTTAGGGTTACCATATGCTCTCTTTTCCCAAACATGTCCACTTTTTTAACCGTAAATTTTTGTCCAGGCAGTTTTTTAAAAATGCAGTAGAATGTCCAGCTTTTTGAAATTACTCGGCACATCTTCCTGCTGACAGTGTTTTTATACTTTGCCTGGATATTTTTATACTGTTGATCATTTCTGTAATTATTTCCTACATCTAAAAAAATCTATTTGAGTGGAAAGGGGCAATCAAAATTTAGCCACCAAGCTTACCATACAAAACAAAAGAAAGACCCGTTGGTTCTGACTTACCCTTCGAGTGAACCACGTGAAAAAGGAAGCAAAATAATTAGACTACTTCTTGGCTATTAATTCGAATTTTTCAGTTGGCAACAGTGTTTTTAATGCTTTGAACTATGATGCAACTATGGGTGCAAGGTGTTTTTAGGAACTTATTTTTTCGAGAAAGAATTTTTTAATTTAAAAGATATCAAGATGTAAATATAAATTTAATATAGATGGTCTTAAAGATTTCTCATATTTTAAGGAAATTCACTGAAGCCTTCATAAATGATGTGGATTTTCAGAATTATATGATGCATCAGAAGTGGGCAAAATATTTCAAAAGTTCTAAAAATGTTGCTTATCATTCAGAATTACTGAAAATTGCAGAATTTTTCTTTGCTCTTTCACCACACAATGCAAATTTTTTCATTGCTACAGACCCAGTGGACAAAGGAAAGGAACAAAAGTTTAGCATTGATTCTATCGAAAGAATTTTATTTGTGGAGTATAATTTGAAAGAAATATCGTGCAGACTTTCAGAAATATTTGATTAATAAAAAATCACTTTTGAAACAGATTAAATTTACACAGAAGAATAAATGGTCACAAACTATTACAAGTTAAATAAAAAATCACTTTTGAAACAGATTAAATTTACACAGAAGTATAAATGGTCACAAACTATTACAAGTTAAAAAAAAAGATATCTAGACGAATGTTATATTAATAACTGTTTTATCTAAAAATAAATAAATATTTTTTTGGCAGTTTTTGTAATTCAAAATTAAATAAAATATTGATATATAGCAAAAACATAAAAGTACAAGCTGTCCTCTTTTTAAATCCTCTTTTTTTATATTTAAGATAAGATAAAGTCCTCTTTTTTCTGTTTAAGATATGGTAACCCTAGCTAACTGGTAAGAGAAAAACTGGGTGGAGAATAGAACATGATCGAGTCTTATCATTTCTAGTTGCATTTCCTTATAATATAATTTTATTGAAGTGTTTGCTCAGTAGAAAATATTAAAAAAAATATCGGTATATTAAAAGTTTCATCTTTTCCAAATTTTAGCAAAAATAATTAACAAAGAATCAGAACCAATACATGTATTGGTTCATGTATTGGTTCTAACAGGAGAGAGAAGCTGATAGTACACACACAATCACTTGAAGTGCAAATCTGATATCTGAAATTAAAGCTGCACAGAATCATCCCATATTTTCTAAATGAGCATTTAGAACATATGGGATGCTATTTGAAATATCTATTTGAAAATGCACAAATTATCAATCAGAAATATCAGATATAGCTATATTTCCATTTAATATTGATTGATATGTACAATAGCAGGCACCAAACTCTCTCATTAAAAAAGATTGATCTATACATTTCTGATCTTATTTGTGAAGTGCCTAATAAATTAATATTTTTGAATGTGTTTAAATATGTTTGAATGTGTTTAAATATGAACATTAACACATATTGGTGTATTTTTAATAACAGAATCAAAAAGAAATAGATATTTTTAAAGAATAAATACGGCTAATCTTGCTGCTACTATAAGATGCACTATTAGTGCAAAAAGAATACAATACAACCACTTTATATCTTTTTGATTATATTTGTGCAGTATCTGATATTTAAATACTGTACCTACAAAATATTAATTTATGTGCAGTCATACATATCCACATATTTTTATAAAAAATTGAAAGAATAATATAATAATCTTTGTTAAAAATAAATATGGTGGATTACATGACTGGTGCAACTAAGTCAGCAAAACTTATGAACATATGAAAATTTTCCAATTTTTGATTTTCCCATTTATAAGCTGATTCCTCTCCTTAAAATTTTTTCTTTTGGAAAAAAATTCCTTAACATATACAAGTATATACAGAAATTTCTAAATAGTTTTAAAATATTATAGAGAGCTTTTTGTTTTAGTATTTTTATAGTATTAAAGATATCAATATTGGTGGCCGCTGTGTATGTAATGGTCATGCTGATTCCTGTGATATCACAGATCCAAATGATCCGTATAAACTTCTTTGCCGATGTCAACACCATACGTGTGGTGCACAATGTGATCAATGTTGTCCTGGATACGTACAGAAAAAATGGAGACGAGCAATAGCAGAAAAACCATTTGTTTGTGAACGTAAGTAATTATTGCTCTATAATTTAAATTTTTAATTAAAATATAATAGTTTATTTATTAAAATTTAATATAATATTGGATTTCATTATTTTTATTGCTTTTTTGTCAGCATGCAATTGTTTTGGCCATTCTAATGAATGTGTTTATGATGAAGATATTGATAACAATCGGTTAAGTTTAGATATTCATGGCAATTATGAAGGTGGTGGAAAATGTTTAAGATGTCATCATCATACAACTGGCATAAATTGTAATGAATGTGAAGATAAATATTATAGACCTTATGGAAAACAGTTAAATGACACTGATGTTTGTCAAGGTAATATATTTAATTCTCATATTTTTACTTTATTTATAATTGAATTGGGATGAATACAATTAACAATTATGCTCATAGATATATATTTTCAAAGTCCGATAAAGCACAATAAGCAGTGGCAAGTAACACAATTTAATAAAACAAAAACGCTTTCGATATCAATGATACCATCATCAGTTGTATATAACAGAATACAAGGAATTAGAATAGAACAAAGGAATTTTTTATTTGCTCTCCCTTTTATCTGTGTGTATTTTTTTAGTACTCCCGCCCTATTTACGAACCATTTTTAATCTCATGTTATGTATAATTATGCAGTTTATGTTTAATGTTAATTTTAGAATTTTGAATTTATTCTTATGTTCTAATTTGAAATGTTAATTTTAAATTTTAGAAAATTCCTCTGTTCTATTCTAATTCCTTATATTCTGTTATATACAACTGATGATGGTATCATCGATACCAAAAGCATTTTTGTTTTA
This sequence comes from Olivierus martensii, assembly GCA_000484575.1. NCBI lineage: Eukaryota > Metazoa > Arthropoda > Arachnida > Scorpiones > Buthidae > Olivierus > Olivierus martensii. The sequence continues at coordinate 149 of AYEL01081190.1, read as the reverse complement.
TTAGACTGTGTTACTTGCCACTGCTTATTGTGCTTTATTCGGACTTTGATATTAAAGGTCAAGCAGTTTTGGTGATTTCTCTTTTTATTGATATATATTTTATTGTGATTATAAAAAAAGTTATTATATTTAAAAAATTATTTTTATAA
>AYEL01081189.1:0-27721 GCA_000484575.1 Olivierus martensii | reverse complement strand
TCTTACAGCCACAGTCTCTCTCGTACGGCCGAAATCAATTTCCTCCATTTTACTTTATAAAAATGCTTCTTCCTGATTGGTCGAAGTAGAACGACAACGACTAAATCTTGAATCTTGGTCAAGATCAGAACGACTAGCGACACCGACCGTTTCAGGACGATAACGACTAACAGAAACAAGTGTGAACATATAAGCGACCTTGATGAAGCGACAAAGTCAAGTCTTTGGTCGCTGTCGCTGGCAATGTGAAAGGAGCCTTACTCTTCTCAAGAATGACAGCAATAAATCTTAGTTGATTTGCATGTATTGGTTCAGCAAATAACTATTCAGCCAATAGGAGTTATCACTGAGAATAGTAGGTAGGGCAGAAATTTATCGGAAAAAAATAATTGGCGAGAGACAGTAGATAGCGTGAACGCCCATTTAAAATGCCGGAGTAGCCTACACCTAGCTCTCGATTTGCACGGCACTCAATTTACACGGTTTCGCTCTTACACGGTTTTTAAATGAAAACAAAAATATGTTTTTTGGTTTTATTTTGATTGTTTTGCATAAATAAATTTATAAATTATGCCATTTATAATTAAAAGAGTATCATATTGTTACGTTTTGTGGGTTTACGAGTTCGTAGAGTTTGATAAAGAGTGAATACAGCTATATTTCTTATAGTCCAATTTATTTACACACAAAACAAAATAATCTTGTTTCACTATAACTAAATTCAATACAAAATCCGATAATTATCTCATACAACATTAATTTATGTCTTGAATTCAGAATAACTCACAGTTCTTAGTCCACTTTCACAATTTATCGCTCACTATTAACTTTTACTGTCCAAGTCTCGCAGTTCAACTAAACTCAACTCAAGCTTGCAGCTTGCCTATTTATGTTTGAATGGCCTTTATTGTTTTTATTTATACGGAATATTGTTAATTTGTTTTTTTTTACCGTATTCGATGTTAATTAATGTTTATGTTTTCATTTTAGAAATAAATTGAAAAAGTATAAGCATTAAATTGTCTCTAACAATTAATGAACCAATCCCTTTTTTTTCCTTTAATCCTTATCTCATTTTACACGGTTATAAAGAACATATCCTCGACTTTTCATTATTTTCTTTAGATCGATTTACACGGTTTACTGTTTAATTGAACATATCCTTCTATTTTGTATAAATTCTGGGTCTCGTTTTACACGGTTTTGGTTTGCACGATTTTTCCAGGAACGTATCTACCGTGTAAATCGAGGGCTGAGTGTATTGTTTGTTTTCATTTCTATCCGTTATTTTTTGCAAAAATATCAGTAAAGAAAAAATAATAATACACGATTTAATAATAGTAAAGTCTATTTTAATAGAATTAAACAAATTTCCCCCTTCTTCATTTAACTACTACTTTTATTTCATGACATTTGTCTTTATTGAAGATTTAGTATAATTTGAGTTACTTGATGCCGATCAGGATATTTCTATGTAGCTGCATTTTTGTTAAGTCACCCAGTGAGGACCCCAATAAATCTTTCCTAAAATGAATGGACATTTTAATGTATGTGAGAATAATATGATAAGTTTCTTCAATTATTTAATAAATTTATTTTAATGTGTATTATTTTATTATATAACCTCACACTATTTTGGATAAAAAATAAAGTTGCTGCAAAGAACAGTGTATATATGAAATGGAACAACACAAGAATTCCAGAAATAGCAGTATGGTAATAATAATAATGTTTATAAAACAATTAGGGAGGATCCCCTGTAGATTAGGAGGTTCAAAAATTACATAGTAGATAAATATATACATAAAGAGAAATTATAATACATAAAGAGAAATTACATAAAATTAAATAATTATAGGTAATAAAGTTGAATTTATAACAAATCAAACACGTCTCTAATGAAGTTAAATATGTTAAAAACACTCTTTATTGCCAAGTCTTGGAAGGCAAGATGAATTTTATTGGGAGGGAGCTGTGAAATTTTTTCAATATATTTATTTCTAAGAGGTTCAAGCAGGTTTGAAATAAATGGCTTATGTCGATTATATCATGATTACAAAACGGACAATTTTTTGGAGAATATAGTACGATAATTTTGTCTGAAAATCGGAGATGAAATTTATTAAGACGGATTTGCATCAGAATTTCTTTTAAATTAAAATTGAGATTACTATGATATTGAGTTTGATTCGGGTCCAGAATGAGCTTATACCAATTATGAAATGAAGAATTCTGTAGATATTTCATATCTTCAGTTATTGAATGAGAAATAGCATTATTAATCAGTTGCTTCTGGATAACATTCCAGTTTGGGTTGGAGTCCATTTGTGAAAATATAAATAATCCAAACGAGATAAAAATATTATTTATTGAACAAAACCAATTAAGTTGTTTGATTTTATTTTTAAAGGCCGAGTGCTGAAAGAAAGAAAGACATTTATATGAGAGAGAATTAGGGTTGTTAAAGATTTTTTTAACATAATTGAGGAGATGTTTGAGTAAAATAGGGTACAGGTGTGTTCTTCCGATTTCTAAACGTGTCGAATAGTCCGGGACGGAGCGGTCAAGTTTAATGTAATGCAATAGTAATAATACATGTTACAAAATAAAATTAAAAAATGCTATGTATATATTTTTTATTCACTGTCCTGTTTCACCTATCCTCATTATTTACGTGTTAAAATAAATGACCTCGTTCAACGCTGTTTCATTTAGCGCTTTGTTTCCTTGGAACGTATCCCTGCGCTAAACGGGGTCTTACTGTATGAATTATTTCACATTACTGTACTATTTTTTAATTGTCTTAATATATCTTATAATAAATATAATATATTTGGAAATAAACTGTATTACAGTATTTATTTTTCGATAATTATATAGATATTTTATAAAAAAATTATTATTATTAGAAAAGTAACTTAGTTTGTGGCAGTTTGCCACTTTCAAGAGCACTGCATTAGATGTACTGTAGCGCTTTAATCAAATAATTGCTGCATCCGGAAACAAAAAAATGTATGTGAAAACAATACATAAATTGTAAATTAGCGATAACTAAGTTTTAGAGTTCCAGCTAACGAGCGCTGACGCCCTGCGTTAAATAGGTTTAACTGTTCTGTCCGAGGTTATTGGGAGATTGATTGATTGTTTTTTAGAGGTATTTTCTTCAGGGTGAGTTGGGGCCCCAAGAAGCTCGGGGTCCCCCGCATCGCGGGGTCTGCTGACCGTCAGCTACGCCACTGACTATGAAAAGGGAATCGATAGATTTGGCCTGGATTCTTATAAAAATTTTCTGAGATATGTGACCAGATTCACTCAGGGAACAAAAGCTAAGCTAATATTTAGCTATTCAGCCAATTATAAATGAATTCTTAACTTTCAAGTATAGGGAGTTTCTGATTTACAATGGGGTTGTGTTAAAAAATTTTAATTGACTTCAAATCCATCATAAATCAGAATGCAATTTCCTTTACACACAATGTTATAAATGGAGATTAGATTCCCCAAACATCAAAACTTAGAATATTCAAAATGTTTTTAAAAAGTCATATATACTACAAAATAATGTTGAATAAAAGCTATTTATTCTTTAAAATGTGAAAAATATATATTTTGTGCTTGCCAACACTTTTATTTATGTAAAAAAAAAAAACAAAATACTAGATAAAAATCCAAGTGGACTTTTTATGTTATATTCATATGTTCATATTTCTGACAAAAATAAATACTGGTAATCATTTTTAATATCACATCTTTATGATTGACTGATTATTGCATAATGGGCCAGGCCAAACTATGAACTGCACACTCTGTGGTAGAATCAACAGGACTTACAGTAGATGAATCAATATCCATGCTGGACTCATTGAAAAAATTTCCAAGCCATAGAATCTGAATTCAATTCCAGGTCTGGGTTACATCCAGCATCCAAAATAAATGAATTACTTTATTATATGTGATTCCATTGTGACATTTCAGGAAACATTTTTGAATTGAAATAAATTCCAGCTAAAGAAGCATTGAAAACTGGTATGGATGCCATTTTTTTCTATTGAATTATACAGTTTCTTTCTTATTTGATAGTAATTGATATGAAATTCCACCATTCAACACAGGATGCCTATGTTATAGTAAGGTCAGTAGTCATGTGAAGGATGAGATTGAATGGTCTGGGTCTAGATTCTGAAAAAGAGATATATGAAACCCAAAATTGAATATGAATATTCCACAGTGGAATCAAAGTACATTTATATTCTGATGATTACTTGGCCATCCAGTTGACTTCCTGCCATTATTACAAAATTATTGATAGTTGTCATTTTAAGTACAGATTTTTCATCATAAATAGGGATTGTTTCCGGGATCCTGGAATCCTGAGACCCCAGGATCCCAGTTGATTTTGGCTGCGGGATTTATCCCTGGAAATTTTCTTTATCCTGGGATTTCCCGGTCTGAATTGCTAACTTCAATAATCAATACTTACAGTTTTACACAATACACACACATTATATATATATTGCAGTGTTCGAGAAAACTTGAATAATTAGGTTAATGAAAATTGTTTAAGTAATTTGGAACATTTGAAATTCACGCGGTAACTCATCTTAGGTTTTCTTCTTCTGAATCATCGCAATCTGATTTATCACAAGGAAAAGGATTCTCATTCGAGGAAAAGGATGACGCAGAAAGCGAAAGCAGCAGAGTGAGCAGACTCTTTGTGAGAAATTGGCACATCAAATCAAAAAAACTAATTGAATGTGTTGTGAAAAACACTCTTGAAATGAAGCTGAAGGTCAATCACTTCCAAAGAATATATCCAAAAAGTTTGAAATCTTTGAGGCAACTGGTGAAAAAACAACAAATATAATAAAATTAATGGACGCTTTCGAATCTATAGCAACAACAAGTTGAAAGATCCTTTTCTGCTGCAGGACTATTTATAACCAAACTTAGAAGTACACTCAGCAATAAAAGTGTAAATTTCCTGTGTTTCTTACGTTCATGTTAAATTTCAATTGCCAAATCAGTCTCAAAATAAACTAAAGTTAAATAACTTTTTTTAATAATGTAGTCACTACTCAGTACTCACTAGTCTGCCATTGTTTAAAAAGAAATTGTTAATTTTCTGAAAAGTAAATTTTGAATTTGTTTCAATTTGTAATTTATATATATATATATATATATAGATAAAATGCTGTGAAATTTTCAGTTTTAATTCTATCTACAAATATCTCAGGAAATCCCCAGGATTCTGGAAAAAGAATATTTTTTATCCTGGAATTACCGAAATCCGGGAAAAAGACAATCCATTTTTACACAATACACACACATTATATATATATTGCAGTGTTCGAGAAAACTTGAATAATTTGGTTAATGAAAATTGTTTAAGTAATTTGGAACATTTGAAATTCACTAAGATATTACGTAATCGATATTATTGTAAGATGGATGAGGGAGTGATCGGAAGTCAGCCGTCAGTTAACATCACAAATCTATTATAGTAACCCCGTTTAACGCATGGATACGTTCCAAAGAAACGAAACGCTAAATGAAACAGCGTTAAACGAGATCATCTTAACACATAAATAATGGAAATAGGTGAAACAGTAAAGTGAATAAAACAATATACGTACCATTTTTATTATTTCATTTTGTATCATGTATTATTACTATTGTATTACATTAATTGCAGATCATCACCTTGGGGTAATTGCATATTAGGCTGCTCTTACCACATAACACATTCGGTTTTGTTTTGTGTTCTACATTTTAATTTGTTTATTATTAACTTTTATTTCTTGCATATAATATGGTTCTCAGCTACTTCAGAAAAGCCAACAGGGGGCGATTATTCAAAAGAAATGAAGGAAATATGGACGTTGTCGAGATGATGATTGATAAATGCAAAGATATCAATTAAAATTTTCGTATAAACTATTTTTTTATTTGATAAAAAACATTTTGTCATATTAAATAACAAAATGTGTGCTTTGTTACTTTGAAAAAAAATAAAAAGTGATGTAAAGTTAATAATATGAGGAGTGTACAGTGAAATAAAACAAAAATATAAAGTGATGTAAGTACACAAATTGTTTAATAATAACTTGTGTGAAAACAAAAATATAAAGTGATATAAGTACACAAATTGTTTAATAACAACTTGTGTACTTATATCATTTTATATTTTTGTTTTATTTCACTATACCACCTCTCACATTTCAGAGATCAATTCTTGTTTGTTTAACAAAGGTAACTCTAAAACGAAATATAACCCATCTTAATGCAGTTAAACCATTTTATAGCAAATTTAAAATTTACAAGGATGAATTAAACGGTAATAATGCGCAACGCGATTGTTAACGACCCTGTTATATATTTATACGATAGGTTAAAATACTTGCGTTTAAAGTCCAACTTTGCAAAAAACCGCTCTGCACTTACTCCACTCCGCCTTATGTCGATTGTCTCATTCACATTAATTAAATTACTTGTAGTCAAGTTGCTTGATGCAATCAACTTGATTACAAGATTTGATGATGTGAACCTTTTTTCAAGTTTCAAGTAAGAAGACTGTTCTACTTTTTACATATCTTGAAAGACAACTTGAATAAGATAAACTACTATCTGGTACAGAAAAACATAAACAATCGGCTCGGGTAGGGTAGTAAAGGCCATAATGGAAGGTTGAAATAATATGAACAGAATAAATTAAAACTATTTAGTATATTAATATGCAGTTATTGCCGTAGATAAATAATACAGTGTTTAAGAAATACAGAGATTTGACGTTAATTAAAAAATTAATTATTCTTTCCTGAAAGAGTCATATAATCTTTGTTGCTATAATTTGCATTTTATTTCTGATGCACGACTTATAGTTTAATAAATTCACTTCGGTCTGCTGTTTCTAGCATCACTTAATAAGTTTTAATAAACTAGTATTTTATTAATAAAAATAGTATAACAATTTATTGCTGTTGGTTTAAATTTAAAGATATATAGGTTTATCTAAAACAATTATAAATTACTATCAATTTGTGCAGATTGACGCTTTGATCTGTATTTCACTATAAAAATTAAATATGAACCAACATCTCAACACGAAAAGAATGCTGTCGTCAGAGTGAGTGTGACAGCTATCAACATTGAGTTTCGAATGCGATGAACTGAACATAAATACTGTATAGGATTTTGCTTTTTTGCTTGAGCAAGAACATGATCAAATAAATCAGATTCGAGACTCGTTTGGACAACAGAATCATTGTATATTATCCAACTGAATTAAAAGATATTTATCATCGATTATTATTTACAGTTTTAAGTTTAGGACCAGAGAATGTAAGAACGTATATTCGTGTTTTTAATTTATCATTTTTTCTTTCTTTCTCTTCCAAGTTGAAGAAGAGAAATGTCTTTCTTAATCCTCTATAGTTGTTTCATTGATCTCTGTCCTCCTTCTATTGAGCAATACAACAGTTTACAGTAGGCCCAAATAATTAAATATGAACCAACATCTCAACACGAAAAGAATGCTGTCGTCAGAGTGAGTGTAACAGCTATCAACATTGAGTTTCGAATGTGATGAACTGAACATAAATACTGTATAGAATTTTACTCTTTTGCTTGAGCAAGAACAAGATCAAATAAATCAGATTCGAGACTCGTTTGGACAACAGAATCATTGTATATTATCCAACTGAATTAAAAGATATTTATCATCGATTATTATTTACAGTTTTAAGTTTAGGACCAGAGAATGTAAGAACGTATATTCGTGTTTTTAATTTATCATTTTTTCTTTCTTTCTCTTCCAAGTTGAAGAAGAGAAATGTCTTTCTTAATCCTCTATAGTTGTTTCATTGATCTCTGTCCTCCTTCTATTGAGCAATACAACAGTTTACAGTAGGCCCTATTGAATTTATTGCAGAAACAAATAACCTGAAGAAACTTGTATTGTTTAGAATATATGCCAGAAAAGGACCATAGTCCCAATTTTTGCATTTGAACGTGAAAAGACCATTTGAAATTGCTTCTCCCAGAGAAAAACTTATCCTCACTCTTCTTTGCTTTTCCCTTCACTTCTTTTCTGAAATTTTCGTTGTCTTGCAGCTTCTTTTTCTTGTCGATATGTTGTGCATTCATTTGCTAGAACTTGATGAAATATGTCATTATTAAAGGTCATCTACTATGACACCTCTCTGTCCTGGATATATCTTTATATTTAAACACTTCTTTTTAATCATCTATTTCAATTTTTTTTAGTTCTAATTTCAGCTACTCTGATAGAGCTACTTGAATTATGTAGCTGTTAATAAATCTTGTTTTTATATGAAAATACTCGGAAGCATCATTTATATTAGATAATTTCAATGGAAGTCATACATTATAGGACGCATTGAATAACAAAATTTCTTGAATGTGCAAATAAAAATTAATAACTTAATAAGAGATATAGCTGTTTACGACTGCGTGATAATATCTTGTGTAGCTTATTGTATTATATTTATAATTATATGCAATATATGTATATGATAATATATGTGCAATAACAATAATTTACATGGAAACTTAATTCAAACAACTATGTTTATATAATTTATTAGTTATTATCATGGGATTAATTATGCTAAATTATACCATCTTTTACATAATCAATCAATATAGGTTTTCTAAATAATGATCAATTCTCTAAAGAAATAAAAAATCTATGTATCTCGAATTTCTAACAGTAGACAATATATTGAGTGGAAACAACTCTACTGAGGAAAATTACAGATGATTGAAATGATTCTTTTCTTACTTTTGCTTGGGAGAGCTTCCTATTATCCCCAGTAAACAGTAGACAATATATTGAGTGGAAACAACTCTACTGAGGAAAATTACAGATGATTGAAAGGATTCTTTTCTTACTTTTGCTTAGGAGAGCTTCCTATTATCCCCAATGCGAAGAAAAGAACTGAGGATGCTGATTCATACCACAGGGAAATGAATCTATAGGAGTGGAATATGGTATAGAATTCAGATCATCCAGATGGTTGGTATTTATAATAAGAGAATGTCTTACGATGCGGCCATTTGGACAAGTAAATGACAAGTTTAATTAGTTGTATTCGTGTTTTTAACTACTAAGTGATTGAAGTATCACTGATATATCTAGAGTTATGCAAGAAAAAAATGTTGATAAAGTGTTTTATTTAAATAAAATATGACAGAACAGTAGAAAAAGCACTGGGGACTCCTTTAACAAATAATTTATATTAAACAATTATTTTCAGTTCCCTTATTAGATCCGGTCTCCCTCCTGACTTTGAAGTGATTGAACATCAGGAACTATTCATTTCATAATAAATAAGGAGTTATGAAAAAGAAAATACGGACAGAAATGAATGAGAAAAGAGAGATTCTGTAAAAACAAACAACCAGAGGAACAAGAATGAAGTAATGATGACATAAATGCGATGAGGTGAAAAAATGAATGGCCAGACACCAAAAAGGATTGGAGGTCACCTGCATCAAATTGTATAATCTCAAAATTTGAATATATTTATATTCAATCATTAGTGTTACGCATCCTGAAAATTCTGACTGTAATGCCGCATAATTAGGCATTTTATAACTTGTTTTAAAAATTTGCGTCATAAATTATCTCGTGCTTAGTTTAATAACCGATTTGTATTTTGTTAGTTTTCTCTCTATTGCTGTACAGGTATCCCTCCTATAACACGGTTTCGCTCTAACGTGATTTGAAAATTGCGGAAACCCTCATATAATACGATCCTTAACACATTTAGAAAATTACGTTTGCTCTCCAACAACTCAAAACATTTTCAATAATTTCCGTAAATCCATATTAAGGGGACATAATATACACACAAAACGCAATTATTGAGAAATACTTTGCTAAAATTAGTTATAAATGCAATTTCGCTAGTTTGCCATGAGAAGGACGATATGTAGTCTATTTTCGATTTCGATTTGAGTTAATTGGCGAATGTTGAGTATTTTGTGTTCGGTTCTTGGATAAAAAAATAAGTTTTTATTCTTCGATAGAGGAATGTGAAAGAGCAGAAAAACTGTTTTATTCATAAATTTTTTAGGTGTATATTAAGAAACGAAATTCATTTCTAAAATGCCTAATTAGGTATTACTAACACCAGAATTTTCTGGACGCGTAGCACTAACGATTGAATGTATTTTAAAATTTTTAAAGTAGATCTGTCCAATTTGATGTGGGAATTATCTCTAAGCCAAAACAAAAGAATGGACTATGCAAGTGTGTAAATGAGGACATGAAATAAATATTTTAAAATCTTTATTATTTATGAGATACGAATTAAATTTGCTGAGATTTACTGCATGCAAAAGAAAGGGAAATATAGAGTACAGTATGCAGATAAAAAATTATAAATGTTTCATATATTATTATAATTAAATAGAATAAATGGTATATTAAAATAAATCCATAAATGGCTTCTTTCAAAAACATTGAAAGTAACAGATCAGAATTGTTATATAATAACGGACGGGTGAAAATTCTGTGTGTGTCTTCTGTAAATAATTCATGATTTCTCCTTAGATCCTGAATTTATTCCAAAACATTTTAGATACTTGGAAACAGTCTCTCAATCCCTTTCCAGTGCAGAATTCCAAAAATACATCTAGACTATATTCTTATCTTTTCATAAATATAAACCTTTTCCCTACAGTTCATAATATGACATTCTAACTTTATTTTGTGCCACATTGACATTTATAAATTTTATCTTCTTCCTTATCTCTGGGTATAAATTTCTGTATTTGTTTTTTTGTATTGCAGTGGATCTAACAAATGGAATTCCTTTTAATATTCCGTCTCAAAAAATAATCTTAAAATATTCTTGGGTTTCAATCTGTTATCAATTTTTCTGTAGCTGAACTAGGTGGTTGGTATTTATAGTAGTACATGCAGTTATTATATTACTGAACAAAATATTATATTACTGAATAAATAAATGAAAGAACAACAATAAAACTAATTTGAATAAATAAATTTTTATTTAAAAATAATAAAAAAATACATGAAAAATATCATACTTCAAATCCAGTGATCACCTAAAATTGACAATTGAAAAAATTAATTATTGATAAAATTTCAAAATATAATAAATTTAAAATAAAATTGCTTGCTTACACTGTGAAGTGTGATCTTTCAATTATATAAAATTCAATCCATATCTTAGAAAATTATGACATCCTATAAAAACATGTAGTAGTTATACTTAAAATTATTATTAGAACACATATTTTTATTTAAAATTAGCTACATATAATAAATATTTTCGATACTTTTATAATTTTATTTAGGCTACTTTATTTTTTGTTCTTAAATTCACTAAGTATATGCACTATATCATAATTATTATTATTTCAATATCACACAAACATAAATACTTAAAATTATTATTAGAACACATATTTTTATTTAAAATTAGCTACATATAATAAAAATTTATTTAGGCTACTTTATTTTTTTTCTTAAATTCACTAAGTATATGCACTATATCATAATTATTATTATTTCAATATCACACAAACATAAATACTTAAAGGTGTAAGTATTTATATTTATGTGATATTTATATATATATCTCAATACATGTAGTATGACTGAAAAAATTGAAGGAAAAATGAGAAAAATATAGAGATCCTGCTAGAAAAAGAGGATGCATTTAGTCATTTCTTATGAAAACAAGTAAAACGATGATTAAATTCGCTTTCCATCCCATTATTCTCTTTTAGTCTCAGAAAGAACTGAATACTATATAAATTATCAGATCTTAGTAAGCAATATAACAATTTTATTTAAAAGCAGTAAAGAAATATTAGTCCATATATTGTTATTCTTGATATTATTCTTAAATTTGGACAAAAAAAAATTTGAAACAGTAACTGAACAAAATCTAGAATTTTAATTAATCAGGCATCTTTCTGTAGTTTTATTATATATAGTATATATACAATAGATTTATTTTATTACATACTTTTCAAAATGCAATGTACAGTATTGTACTATTTTTCTAAACAACACATTCTTGCTTATACTTAAAATTATTTTTTGAAATAAATTCATTTAGCAGCCATATTGCTAATTTTGAGTTTGTAATATTTTTTCCCTCTCTCAATAAGCACTAATTATTATATAAATCATCAGATTTCTTTAGAAAGCAATAGAAAACATTTTTTTAAGGTAAATCTTGTTATGCAGGAAAAATTTCTTTAATATTTATTTTTATTTATCAAACTTGCATTTTCTTATTATCATTATTCAAAATTCTTTCTATTAGTCCAGTTTAATGATGAGTTACTATATTCATTTTGTTAAAGTATAAATGATAATCAGAAAATAATATATTATTATAGAAATAAAAATTCTACATGAAGCACTAATAATTATTCAAATAAAAAAATTAAAAACTATCCTATTTCACTAGAGTTGCTGAAATTTGGGTATTTTCAAAAACTCAAACTGTCAAATTGATAGTAGGAAGCTCAAGAAATCTTGAATACCCAAGCTTTTTTGACGATTATTATTTATTAACTCATTCTGCTTAGAAAATCCAACTATTTAATTTAATTATGATCATAATGAACAGTTTGTGCTTTATTTTTGTTTTGTGATACATTAATCATCTTAACCAAACTGCACCAAAAAAAAGTTTATAAAAAAATTAAAAATAGTATATAAAAGATACTTGCAAAAGCAATGAAGTCTCATATGTAATAATTAAATAATTATTGTAATATATATTAAGTAGTTTGGTAAATATACTGAGCAAATAAATGAAAGAAGAAAAATATAACTAATTTGAATAAATAAATTTTTATTTTAAAATAATAATAATACATAAAAAATATCATTCTTCAAATCCAGTGATCATCTAAAATTGACAATTGAAAAAATTAATTATTGATAAAATTTCATAATATAATATATATAAAATAAAATTGTTTGCTTACACTGTGAAGTGTGATCTTTCAATTATATAAAATCCAATCCATATCCGAGAAAATTATGACATCCTATAAAAACATGTAGTAGTTATACTTAAAATTATTATTAGAACACAAATTTTAATTTAAAATTAGCTGCATATAATAAATATTTTCGATACTTTTATAATTTTATTTACTTTATTTTTTGTTCTTAAATTCACTAAGTATATTCACTATATAACATAATTATTATTATTTCAATATCACACGAACATAAATACTTAAAGCTATAAGTATTTATATTTATGTGATATTTATATATATTGACATACATATAGTTTGATTGGAAAAATGAGAAAAATATTGAGATCCTGCCAGAAAAAGATGATGCATTAAGTCATTTCTTATGAAAACAAGTAAAACAATGATTAAATTCTCTTTCTATCCCTATATATATATTTATTTTTTAAATCTCAGAAAGAACTGAATACTATATAAATTATCAGATCTTAGCAAGCAATATAACAATTTTATTTAAATGCAGTAAAGAAGTATTAATCCATATATTTTTATTCTAGATATTATACTTAAATTTGGACAAAAAAAATTTGAAATAGTAACTGAACAAAATCTAGAATTTCAATTAGTCATGCATCTTTCTGTAGTTTTATTATATATATACAATAGATACATTTTGTTATATGCATTTCAAAATGCAATGTACAGTATTGCACTATTTTTCTAATCAACACATTCTAGCTTATATTTATTTTTTTGAAATAAATTCATTTTGGCAGCCATATTTCAAATATTGAGTTTGAAATTTTTTTTTCCTCTCTCAATAAACATTAATATTATATAAATCATCAGATTTCTCTGAAAAGCAATACAAAACATTTTTTTAAGGTAAATCTTGTTATGCAAGAAAAATTCTTTAATATTTATTTTTATTTATCAAACTTGTATTTTCTTAACATCTTTATCCAAAATTATTTCTATTAGTCCAGTTTAATAATGAGTTACTATATTCATTTTGTTAAAATATAAATGATAATCAGAAATAATGTGTTATTATAGAAATAAAAATTGTACATTCTAATGAAGCCCTAATAATTATTCAAATAAAAAATTAAAAGCGATCCTATTTCACTAGAGTTGCTGAAATTTGGGTATTTTCAAAAACTCAAACTGTCAAGTTGATATTGAGAAGCTCAAGAAATCTTAAATACCCAAGCTTTTTTGATGATTATTATTTATTAACTCATTCTGCTTAGAAAGTCCAACTATTCAACTTAATTATGATCATAATGAACAGTTTGTGCTTTATTTTTGTTTTGTGATACATGAATCATCTTAGTCAAAGTGTACCCCAAAAAAATGTTCATAAAAAAATAAAAATAGTATATAAAAGATACTTGCAAAAGCAAAGAAGTCTCATATGTAATAATTAAATAATTATTGTAATATATATTATGTAGTTTGGTAAATATTACCTGATAGCCAAATTTGACACCCACATATAAATGCCAAATGTAATACTAATGAATTATTGTTAGTATTTTGTCAAAAAATAGAAAAAATAAGAGTTTCTCATATTGTTTCTATTTTTATACTTTTGGTAAATATTACTTGATAGCCAAATTTGACATATATACATTTAATCTGACATACACATATAAATGTCAAATGTAATACTAAAGTTCAATGCATAATGAATTATTGTTAGTATTTTGTCAAAAAATAGAAAAAATAAGGGTTTCTCATATAGTTTCTATTTTTATATTATATCTATACTTCAATAGAAATTAATAATTATTAACATAGAAATTAAATATCTATCTAAAAATTAATATATTATGACTTTTTAAAAATTGAAGCTTTACCTTCTCTTTCCTCATTTATCTTTATTTTATTCACACTTTTCTCCAAATCCTTGTCATAATATTTCACATTTCCTTCAAATTTTTTATTTAACTTTTCCTATCATTAAGCAATAAAAGTTCATATTATTAAATTAATGCTATATCACATTACATTATAATAATAATATTTATTTATACTTATTTTATAAAAATAAATTAAGAATTTAAAAAGAAATGAATTTCAATAAAATCCATACAACTAAAATGATAAAATATAGCTGTCATAACAAAAGTGTAAAACAATATATTTGTGTATGTTCATGTTAACATGATAAACTGTACTTTTAAATGAAAATTATTTCGGATTTATTTGTTTATATCTATAAATAAGTGTATGAATTCTTCATCCAATATTTAATTAAAAATCAATAGAATATATATTTCAGAATTTAAAACTGTTCTTGATCTGTTTTAATTATATTACTGATTGCCTTAATTACTTTAACACTGTGGCTTTTTCTTAGAATAAAATATATTAACTAACAATTTTGTTGTTATTTATATTATTAGCAAATGACTTTTGAACTAATAGCAACTTGAAATAATTGTATATATTCAATCAAAATACAGAACAGAAACATTAGTAAAAATGATATTATAATATTCTACTAATTATATTTCCTCAAGTTATTTTCCTAAAATCTATACAAATAGTTTTCTAGATATTTTATTCGACAGTTTCATCATTGACAACTGAATATGTGATGAAAATTTTTAAATTTTTGTAGAATTGAATTAAAATAGGATAAATTTTATAGCAATGAAATATATAGGATGTAATCTCAAAAATTGAATATTTCAATATCTCTTGTAAAATTTGTTTGTGAATAGAATTTATTTTGCATGCAAATCAGCTGTTGAGATATTTAATGAATTTTTTCCTACTATGATTACTTCATTTGATACAATATATTTATATTTAGATTTTGTCCAAATATACATATCTTAGACCATCCATAAGAGTTAGGAATCACACATTGTACAATATATTTCCTCAAGTTATTTTCCTAAAATCTATACAAATAGTTTTCTAGATATTTTATTCGACAGTTTCATCATTGACAACTGAATATGTGATGAAAATTTTTAAATTTTTGTAGAATTGAATTAAAATAGGATAAATTTTATAGCAATGAAATATATAGGATGTAATCTCAAAAATTGAATATTTCAATATCTCTTGTAAAATTTGTTTGTGAATAGAATTTATTTTGCATGCAAATCAGCTGTTGAGATATTTAATGAATTTTTTCCTACTATGATTACTTCATTCGATACAATATATTTATATTTAGATTTTGTCCGAATATACATATCTTAGACCATCCATAAGAGTTAGGAACCACACATTTTACGATTTTTAGAAATTAATATAAGTAGAGCTTTTATTAATAGTAAAAATTATAACTACTTTATCAACCAACTCTCTCAAATTGAGAATATTGTAATTTATCTGCATAAGATTTTAAAGATTTCAAACAATATTCATAATGTATTGGAATCCTATTAAAAAATTTTTAAATTTATATTAATTTGCAATGAGGAATTTTGCTGCTTGCAAGTTTTATTCTTTTTTTAAGCTTTACTATAAATAATTATTTCTATATAATAACTGATAATTAATTATATAGTATTATAATTATTCTGTATAAATAATTGATATATTTAGGTTGAAATCACACGAACCACAACAGAACCACGCCACAAAACGGTGGTTACCGTGTGGTTGGGTTGTGGCCGAAATCAGCCACTCGCGAACAACTTATATGCGCAATCGGTAAGGGACTGCGCGTATACCTGTATATGCGCAATCCGTTACCGATTGCTGATTGACAGGAAGCGCTGTCGGCAGCTAATGGTCGGTATGTGGCACTGTGTGAGTTGCGCTCAACCACTGACGACCACAATTTTGTGGTTGATATCGACCACAAGTTGCGACAGCCGTTGAAACCGACTTCAGTTTAGTGGTGCGTCTGAGTTAGATTATGCGTTTCTATATTAATATAATTTACGACCGTCCACAAGCAACTACCGTTTTGTGGTTGTGGCGTGGTTCTGTTGTGGTTCGTGTGAGTTCAGCCTTAAAACAAAATTGTCATAAAGGATAATACTATAAATTATAAAATTGCAGTAGTACATTAAAGAAAACTTACTTTTTCAAGATTAGCCTTTACAATAAGGTCATCATAATTCAGATCACCTTTAGCTAAAAAAAAAAAATTAATAAATAAAAGTAATCTGTTTACAATATCCTAAAATAATAAATAAAATGAATATCTAGTATCAAAATGAACAAATCATTCAGGTTTTGAATAATTTATCATTGCAATTAATATTACAGAAATAAAAATTAAAGATAATTTTCATTACATATATAACATAAGAAATAATTTTCAGTCTTCTTATGAAATTACTCAAAACTGAAATGATAAAGTACAATACAAATTGATACTTACTGTAGGCAGAACCTTTATGTTCAGACTCTATAAGAGTTTTCCCATAATAATAATAATCATCATCATTATCTATAAAGATTTTGCAACATATGTAGTCCTTAGCATCTGAAATAATTTAAACCCAGAATTAAAAATAATCAATATTATATGGATATAAATAAAGAATAATCATAAAGTGATTTACTGATAAGCTATCCTTGAGAGGAGGGAAACAAGTTGGCTTTTCAGATTGAGATTTTTTTATAAATGTCTATATATAGTAATGTTTACATATTTTAAATACTTTTAAAAAATTATTTAAAAGTATGTAAAGTATAATTTAATAATTATTGCAGTACTTATTTAGTAGTTTGATAAGTATTATTATCTGATAGTCAAGTTTTAAACATAAGAATAGCAGAAACTTTTTATATTTTTATATAACTATTTTGAGCCAAGACTTACAGCTTATGCATAAGCCAATTTATTATTTGCAATAAACTACAGCCATTCATTTGATAAACTGTTAATAAATTTTATTAGCAGTTTATTTAAAGATAAAAAATATTAATTCAGTTCTTTCATTGCAACAGTGTCTGTAGCTGAAATGCTTCTTTCATTTCAATAGTCTATTCAGCTACAGACACTGTTGCATAAAATGAACTGTTCAGCTACAGAAACTGTTTATTACTTATTTGTAAATATAATTCATTCTCAACTTCCTTGTAAATCAACAAATTTTTAAAAAATTTAATTAGTACTTTTGTGATACTGATTATTAAAATGATTTCAATGATGAATTCAATAGAAATTGATAGGAATTATATCATTATAACAAAAAATATATTTGACCTTAATATGTATAAGGATTTTTTTATAAAAAAAATTTGAATACATAAAAATTTCTTGAATGGAAATTAAGAAACCAAAGCAATAATGATTTAATTTCAAACTTAACCTTAAATAAATAATATTGTATCTTATATTAAAGAAATCTTTTACATTTTCAGTTAAAACTTTTACATTATGTTTATTATCTACAATCCATGTTAAATGTGTAAAATTATTTTACCTGAAAATATATTGTCAAATAGAATTTTTCTGCTTTGTGTTTTTTTTTATAAAATCAATGAAACATTAAAATATCATAATTATTCACATTTCATTTTAAAATATAAAATGAAATTATGCCTTTTATAGGTTATCATTTTTGCATATTTCTAAGCGATGAAAAATAAATCCATTATGAAATTAATAATAATAAAAATAATAGGTGATAGTGAAATTTTAAAGGTAAGTCCAAAAAAATGCATATAAATGATTTAACTATGTCAATTAATTGTTTTACTAGCAGACTACAAAGCTGCACTTTGCACAAACATGGCGGAATGTCACTACTTCTACTTCTTCTTCACTTCTTGATATGGAGGGTGTAGCTAGAGCTTTTTCTTCCGATGACAATTATCAGAGGGTCGCTACTATATAAACGTACTATATAAACGTAGATAACTAGTAAATAGAACTGTTTCTGAATCTAGCGCCGCTTGATTGGCCGCTTGGAAACATTTGGGTTTTCCTACCTTAGAGGACTCAGATTCGAGCTCAGATCCTACCCCTGATAAATATTCGCGTCGGTGTCCGTTCTCCACAATCTAAAGGCTGGGTCTCACAGGCGTAAAACACGACATAAATACGTCGGCGTATCAAAGGTGATGATGTCACTTCCTGTATATTGCTAGACGCTGCGTCGTTACGCCAGAGATGACTTTTCTTCAACTTTATGCGCTGTGCCAAAAGTACGTTGATCATTCATCCAATCAGAACTTTCCTTCAACTTTATGCGCTGCGCCAAGAGTACGTTGATCATTCGTCCAATCAGAAGATTGTTTTATTTCGTAATTCAATATGGCGAGTAAAGTAGATACCATGTACGCGTTCAATAACGAACCATTTCTAGAAGAAATGAGGAAATATCGATTCCTTTACGATAAAAAATGTCCGACCACAAAGATGAGCTATCCATGTTGAATCAGCTAACTTCAAATGATGTCACAGTAATTAGCCAATAGCTAAACGACGACGTTTATTTACGTCGCGTCGTATGCTTTCAGTCTGAACATCGGTACGCTCGACGCTTCATGCGCGACGCACTTACGTCAGCGTATTGACGTCGCGTTTTACGCCTGTGAGACCCAACCTTAACTGAACCCTGCACATAGATAGGCAGTCTGTGGAAGGGCTTATTTTGCCCCTCCATTTAACACATTGAATATAAAATAATGAAAACATTTTATACAATAAATGGCTAGAAATAAATTTTATCCATTCTACTATTTACTAGTTATCAATTAAAGTTCTCAACGCAATGCATATTATTGTACGAAATGATGAAGCATTGTGCAGATTGCATGATTAAACGTTTATATAGTACTTTTTAACGTTAAAAATTATAAACTATTAACGGAGTACAAAAAATGTTAAATTATAGTAATATCTAAAAAATATTTATTTAAATAAATAAAAATAAATTTTAAACTAAATTCATCTTATAAATAAATAATAAATAAAATTTTACCAAGTTCAATAGGTGTGTTCCCGTCTTCTTCTGAACAAGAAGTAGACTTACACTTTGAAAATAGCTGGAAAAAAATTTTTTTTTGATATCAGAATAGTAGCTTATATCTGAAAAATTTATCATATTAAATAGAAATAAGTCTAAAAAATGTGACGTTAGAACGGCTAAGTTATGGGGTCTGTATAGTAGACAAATCCACAATTCAATAGGAAAGAGGCCGTGGTCTCGGAATTAATTACAGTAAGACCCCGCTTAACGCTGTTTCGATATAATGCGGTTTTTTTTTTCGAATTCTTCTATTTTTATTGATTCATTTTGTCCTGGTTTTTTAAACCGTTATTCTTACATAAATCCGAAATCGCAGGAATTTTTACATTGCTAATCCTATGCCGTCTCATAGTGCGTTTGATATCAGTGCAGTTCAATACACACGAAGTCTGCTGCAGTCAGAATTCATTTTTATGAACGGTCATCAATGTTATTTTACAGTAATAAAAATAACAATTATCCCATTTTAGTTTTAATCTGAATGCTGCCACTTTAAACTACAGTATATAGTCCAATAAACGATTAAAATCCGCAATAGGGAACAGTTTGCAATAAAATAAAACCAGTCTTGATAGATAAGACAATAGCAGGTGGAGTGTGTTAAAGATTACAAATCTCTGATCTTCACTCATCACGAATTATAGTGAGATAAATCTGCCCTATGCACAGTGTTGATAGGAAGATGATAATTTTTTTTTTTTATTCCAAAATACCCATAACGAAGTTGAAACTTCTCGATTTAATTTAGACAAACTTTGTAGTACATATTAGTTAATAAATGTATGCAATTTAAAATTTCACGTTTTAAAAATTATTATTTTATTATTAACTTTAAAAAAAAAAAAAGCTTTTTCAAAGCAAACAAACAACTTTTCATTTAGAAATAATTCGCAATACAATCGCCAGTAACG
The DNA here is from genome assembly GCA_000484575.1 of Olivierus martensii. NCBI lineage: Eukaryota > Metazoa > Arthropoda > Arachnida > Scorpiones > Buthidae > Olivierus > Olivierus martensii. The sequence goes on along the minus strand of AYEL01081189.1, from coordinate 6,858 downwards.
CACGCGACAATAATAATAATAATAATAATAATCTAAGTATATTGTCACGTTTTTAATAAAGATACACCCAAAATTTGGTCCAAATCGGCGTCGGACAATTCCCTTCCTTCCCTTGTAAGTATATTGTCACGTTTTTAATAAAGGTATCTACGAGAAAAAAATTCCCAATAAAACCCAAAATTAGAAATTTATAATATTTATTATGAAATTAATTTTTTGATATTTATGATGGCTAAGCATACGATTCAAGAGAATGTGATCAGGATAAACTGCTGGTGAAAGTGATGACATTAATACGAAATTTATAATATTTATTATGAAATTAATTTTTTGATATTTATGATGGCTAAGCATACGATACAAGAGAATGTGATCAGGATAAACTGCTGGTGAATGTGATGACATTAATACGAAAAAAAATATTTGTTTTCAATTTTTATTACAGAACGAGATGAATGAAACAAAAAATATTGCTTTTCATTTATTTTTATTACGAGTAATATTTTATAAATTTAAGATATCACTCGGAAAGTAAGATATTATTCTGAACAGAAATTAACCGAATAATAGTTGCTTTCAAATAGAAGTAAATTATTGAAGATGACAAATTTCAAAAAAAGAAATATTTATTTTAAAAAATGATTATTAAATTTATTGAAAGAATAAATAGCGCAATATTAAAAAAAGAAAGAAAATTGTTTTAGATTGAATATTGAATTACTACAGAAGAAACTACACACGTATCTAATTTGATTCTATTTTTATGGCTGAGCTAATTTCGAAAAAGGAGCTCTGAACTTAAAAAAAAATCTTTTTATTTCTTTTCAGAAATATTTGGAATTAATTATTATTCAAATTTGAAACCTTACCTTAAAAAATAAACTTGTAAAAAATATCAAAACGCACATTTTTATCACTCTCACTTTATACCAAACGCATTCGAATTATAGCTTTCGAACAATGAAAAAACAATGAGCAACATATTGTCACGTTGTTAATGATTACGATATCAATGCCGGAAAATTTTGTACAGTATATGAAAGGCATAAAATAGTCATATTACTCTTAATTATAGCAATTCAATCTGAAATTTTTTGCTATACTGCTGACACGGGATTTAAATGTCACAAGTTAAAATTTGAAAATTATATATAGTATTTATTATGCTATTTATTACAAATTTGCACAAGGATAACGATTTTTGCACTTCAGATTCAAAAGGGAGAAAAATCTATTTTCGTTTCAATAGAAATGATCTAAATAAAATCATAAAAACGTATAGAGTGGATCGGGGGAAGATGCTTATTTTTCTCTAATTTTTTAATATTTAAACAGGTGGCGATAAAAGGTGGTTTATTATAACCTCCTATAAGCCCGCCAAAAATATAGATGATGGATATTATCAGATAAAATTATAAAAAATTACCCGATTGCTATATCAAAGATTTTGATGGAGTCATATATGCATAACACTTGTAAGTTTAAGTACAAAAAATATGAAAGGAAAATATTCAAATTTAATAGTGAGTTTTAGGGTCAAAAAGCTTAAGTATGGCGACTTCCCCCGATCCACTATAAGTTTTATTTTGATTATTTCTTGCCAACAATGAGATTTTTGCTTGTCATATTTCGTGAAAAGGAAAACGTTACAGTCATGACACAATTAATTGCAATTTCACGAAATTAAATGCTAATTTTTCATTTTATTTTATAATAATCAATTAGCGGGAATTTCGCATAAACACAATTATTCAGGACATGTTCAGGGTGTTTACTGTTTCGTGAAATAAAGATACTGAAACTGTGTAATAAACATTTTCGTGAAAGAATGTCTTAAAATTTAAAAAATAAAATAAAAAATCTGTAATTTTATGTGTGTTTTAAGAAATGGCATAAGAATAAACAAGTGAATAAAAAAATTACATTTAGAATATATTTAAGCAAGTGATAAAATATTCTTGCTGAGCACTCAAAAAAGGGCGAATATGATGAAAAAATAAATAAAAAATAAAAACTCAAAGCAAGAATTTTTGTTATGCTTGAGAATTTAAGCAATTTTCTCTCTTACAGAGAAAATAATAAAGAAAAGCATCCATACTGTTTTAAAAAATGTTTCATTAAACATTGTGGCTAAAATTTATGTACTAAATACAGTTTACTATTACTTCCATTCTTTGAGTTTGAGATATTATACAACTCTGTTTAAAAGAGCCAATCATCGAATTCCATTAAGTTTATCCTAAAACTGTTATGGATTTTTTTTTTGATAAATATGAAGGTATTATTGAGAAAGAAAAATTCATAGTAAATCAAACGAGACAGTAAATCAATACGAGATAGTAAATCAATGTGGACGAGACAGGTCTTAAGTACAGTCCACAAACGAAACTTGAGAGGCCGCACCGTTTAAATTGTTTTTGATAAATATGAAGGTATTATTGAGAAAGAAAAATTCATAGTAAATCAAATATACAAATGTGGACGAGACAGGTCTTAAGTACAGTCTACAAACGAAACTTGAGAGGCCGCACCGTTTAAATTGTGTAAAAAATAATTGTGTATTTCGACAACAACAACAATAATTATTATTATTACAAAACACGAAATGCGCCAGTGCCATTTACGCCCTTTAAATATCGGCGCCCTGAGCGGGCGCTCTGCTCGATCATATGTTGAGCCGGCCCTGGTATGATACAATGAACATAGTGGAAAATATGAGTACATATCGGCGCCCTGAGCGGGCGCTCTGCTCGATCATATGTTGAGCCGGCCCTGGTATGATATTTTACTAAGCTTTGTGTGGGAATAGATAGGCATACTTTTCAATATTTATGTGATGATTGCAATTGTTAAATCTCAAAGTACGAATTAGGATAAATATGGTGCGATTTAGAGATATTAATCCTAAATCGTACTTTTTCCATATAAAATAAAAATCGCTTTTATTAATAGAAAGTGATTATTTTTTGTTCTTTGAGTTTATAAAACTGTTGATTCTATTAATAAAGAGTTGATTACCACTAATTTTATTTCATTTTCTCTTTTATTCTTCGTGTAGTAAGCATGTTTTCGTAGGGTTACGATTTAGACAAGTTCCCCTTATAGTAAAATACGTAAAGAAACACCTCCCCGTTAGGGAAAATGGAATGGGAGTCCGATAACGAATTAATCTATTCTCCATAGTCTTATTTGGGAAATATTGTCCCGTAATTCGACAGTTTCTCAATTCGACGCTAGTATGGCGACGGATTAGTGTCGAATTGCGAGGTACAGTACCACTATTGTTTAGCCATCCAATCAAATTATCATCATCCTTACATACCTACGTATGAATAAATTCATGAAACGAAATCAGCCAAAAATGATGAAATTCTGACTATATTTCGATGGAAAATTGTTTATATAACAAACATTACGCAAATTTTCTCAGAAAAATTTTCCTGTATATTCACTAATAAAAAACGCATAAATTTATAGAAATTATCACTTATAAGTAATTACTTACATTATCTTATATATATTTTTTCTATGTTTTAATAGTTTGGTTTGTTTTATTTTAGAAAAGTATACGTTTTATCAAGAAATATGTTCTAAAATTTAAAAATGACTCTCCTCCCACAATAATATCTATAATCTTAATTGGTTTGCTTTTATTGGTTCAGCGAAATAATTATTCTACCAATAGATGGGACAGAAATTTCTCGGGAAACAATTGGCGGGATATTGTAGCCACGCCCATTTAAGATAACGGGTATTGTTTATTTTCATTTTTCTATCTTTTGCTCAGATATCTGTACAGAATAATACATGATATAAGAATAATAAATACTATTTTAATAGAATTAAGCTATTTTTTCCTCTTCTTCATTTAATTACTACTATTATTTCATGATATTGTTTATTTTCATTGAAGATTGTAATTTATACGAGTTTCTAGAGATGGATAGGACGTTTCTACATATCTAATTCGACACTTTAGTTCTCCAAAGATCATTCAACTTTATCTAAACTGACATGCAACTTTAATGTATATGAGGATGTTTAACAAGTTTCCTCAGTTATTTAACAAATATATTGTAAAATGTGTTTTATTGTATTACTTAATAATAAACTTTGACAGAAATATAACAAAGTTTATATAAAATTTATTAATTTTTACAAGAAAAGAAATATATACAAAAAATATTTACAAATTTGTTCATTTTACAAATTAAAAATTTGTTTGTAAACTTGTTCATTTTACAAACTAAAAATAAAATTTGCAGATGATAATCTATTTGACAGTTAAATTAAAAATTTAACTTACTGGTTAGTATGATAAATCTTGAAACAAGGATAAATACATAAGAATACTTTGCATTCCAAACACCTGTATTTGTTTCTTTACTTTTTTTTTAAGAAACATAATTTGCATCTTCTAAACACAATTTTTCTTTCTTTGTTTTCATTGATAGCAGGAAAATATCTCTCTGTTAATCGTAAAGGTATTTCTTTTTTATGTTGCCATCAACTGATCTTGGTACATGATGCTTATGCAATAGCCCTAGAATAACGTCATGCCGAAATGCGAGAAGTAGTACATTGTTTCCAAGACATTTATATATTACCCATGCATTATACAAAGAAATGTCTATCATGTGAAAGAAGACTTTCATGTACTACTTGGTGCATTTCCGCATGAAAGGATAAGCTTGTACCACACTGTCACAGAGATTTACTCCTCCCTTGTATTTGTTGTACTGTACAACGCAAGTAGGTTTCGAAATAAATTCGTCTCTAATCATCTATGTTTCTAAAAAAGCATTGTCACTCATTGTACTTATCATGTTGACCTCTCTTTTGTCCCTCCAGGCGAAAACTGAAATGCCATTTTTTGAGGTCTTCATTTAGCCAGGTTTGAGTTCTTCTGATGGAAAATTTTTCGGCATGCCTACCCTGTTCTTAATAACAGTTCCACACATATATGATTGTGCTTTGAGTAAACGTTCTGCTAGTGAAGGACTGGATAATAAACGATCTACGTATATCTTATAATTTTTCCTAAGAAGAAGTTCCATCAAAGTCATGACAACTTTCTCTCCTTGAGAATATCCATTATCTATAAACGTCGTGGAACTGCCGGTGGATATTAGAAAGTTCCATACATAGCCAGAAAGACTTTCGCACAGCTCATAACTCTATCCCATACCCAGGCTGTTTCGTAGGGATGTACTGTTTGAAACCGAACCAGCCTTTCCAAAGCATGAATGATTCGTCTACGAAGACATGTTCTTTTGGTAAATAATTTTTCCGGAAATTTCGGAGAAGTCTATCACTGATTGATCTAATTTCGTGTAAGAGTTTATCACCAGTTACTTCTTTCTTGTTTGAAAAGTTTAAGTTAGAGAGGATCGATAAAAATCTAATTTTTGAGATAGCATTTCCGAAAATTGGTGTAATATAAATGAAGTTTGTACTGAAATACATTTGCAATGTTGGTTTTCTTACTATCCCCATTAGCATTATTAGTCCCAAAAACTCCCAAATTTCCGAAGAAGTTATATCCTTCCATCGATTCATACGAGCTCCATGACTAAGAACAGTAGAAGTGATAATGTTATTCGCATACCTGTTGATTTCTTTAATTATTATTTCTACAATTTCGTCGTCGACAAATTGTTGAAAACAATCTGATGGAGTCGATGTTAAATCAACATTATATTTACTCCAGAAGGGGTAGAAAATTTATTTACAACAGGCGACTGAAAATTTTCTGTAATCCATTTGTTTGGGTCATTACTGGCTTCCGAACTTCTAACTCTTTTGGCGTTTAGAGTAATTTGCTTAGCTCTTTTTCGACTACTAGGAGAAGAAGATGATACTTGATAATTCAGAATCCTCAGAGTGCAAATCTGACGTAATTAGTAGCAGCTTCAGTTTCTGTTATGTTTGTTGTTTCAGACAATTCATAAGAGAGAACTGAATTGCACGAACTCGCTGAAAACAGATACGTCCAAATCAAATGATTCTTCGGAAAAGAAAACTTCTCGATCTTCTTTACAAATCTTCTTTCTTTGATGTGGCATTGTACTAAATTACGAAAACAAATTCTGTAACTTGAAAATGCTGAACTTTTCAAAGAGAACGATGATAAAAACTGCAACTGTTAAACTGTTTCCTTCTACACAAAAGGCGCTATCTAGTGACAGAAGTTGATTGTTAATCGTTTCCACAGCGCCTATCACTAGCGCTTCTAGCGGTAAAGTGTATGTCATGACGAATCAGCATTATAAAGTGTATGTCATGATCTTGGTCATGACGAATCATGTCACAAGAGGCAGTGCAAATTGTACGTTACAATGATGCAATTTATTAATATCAATAATTATTTATTAATCAATAATTATTAAGTTTCCAAGATCGATGATTCTGTGTACATACTCGAAAATAATGAAAATATGGGCTAATTATTAGCTTTTATATTTTCCGTTTTTGCACTTTATAATTGCAATAATAATATACAAACTAACTCATCCCTTAAACAATTAATAGGAAAAAATTGAATGATATTAGTGGAAAGCATAGATGAAAATCTATGGTGGACAGTTATTGATATATGATTTGAAAATACTCCTAATAAATTGGAATATATCAAATCCTTTCCCTATTTTAAAACACAGTGGTCCCTTGGTTAACGACGGGCTCGGATAACGACGGCTTTGGTTAACGACGCGTTTTCGAAAGGAAAATGTCTTGGTTAACGACGCATGCTTTGGTTAACAACTCCTGATTATGTGAACTTCCGACAAAATAGAGCTCTGTAAAACAGCTCGTCATCGCATCACGTGATTAATTAGCTCAGTCAATCGTTATTTTTTT